>JAULBP010102577.1:0-10760 GCA_032355345.1 Lepetodrilus pustulosus
GCATATAATAGTATGAATAGTCTTAGATAAGCAGACATATCATTGTCAGTACATTTAATATTTATACCTTCACAATCCCTATTGCATAGAAATTGTTCTAGATCATTAATATATAATGAGAATAGAACTGGTGATACGTTTTCACCCTGGCGGACTCCTGCATAACTATTAAAGAACTCAGATGCCATATATCCATTTACCATCACACACGATTTTATGTTGCTGTACATGTTTCTTGCAAGTGTAAAGAATTATCCAGTTATGCCATTTGATAAAAGTTTATGCCATAGGCCAATTATCCATATTTGATAGAAATCAATAAATATACAATACAGCTTTTTATTGGAATGTTTAAATAGCTGTGTTGCTAAATGCAATATAAATATATTATCTATTGTTGAAATATTGTTTTTCTAAAGCCTGCTTTGGCGGAGGTTAGAATACTATTTGACTCTACTATAAAGTTATTCAGTCTATTATTTAGGATGCCAGTAAATGGTTTCCCTAAGCAACTCAGTATAGTAATTGGCCTGTATGAGTTTGGATTATTTATATCGCCTTTGTTTTTATAAATCGGTTTGATCGCACCGGTTAGCCATTGATCAGGCATTATTCCTGTAGAGAGTACTAAGTTAAAGTAAGAGACGAAGAGAGGACTGAGTTTCTCAAATGAATCTATTAGGTAATTATTTTTTACCATATCTAATCCTGCAGTCTTATTTCTTTTAAGCCTCTTAATATCACTTGCGGTTTCTTCAAGTGTAATATATTTATTGAGATCATCAACATTTTCGACTATTACCGGATAATGATGTCAGCATTGACTGTATTATTACTTACAATATGTTCATTCATTTGTTTAAAATAATTAAAGAAGGTATCCAGCTTTGGACCTTTAGCGTTATCAGGTTTATCTTTGGGTTTCAACAGCTTCCAAAACGTTTTAGGGGAGAGGCTAAATGCATTTCTTAAGTATTCACTTGTTTCTATTTTATTCTTTCTAATATATTTGTTCATACATTTGTTATACTCTTTGGCGAGATTGCGGTAATATAATCTATTAGCATGTGTCTTATTATGCTTGTATCGCCGCCATTCTTTGTTGTATTTTTTTCCCGCATATTATCACATTCCTTACAAAACCAGGGTTTGTTATTAGTTTATCTAATTGTTTCTTTTCTAGTAGAGTTCACATGGGACAGTCTGTTTACCCCGAATGTACTTCGAGATGCCTCAGTAAGCATGCGCGATATGCCAATAGCAAGATCGTTAACAGTGTGCGATGGATTTTCCTTTTTGGTCGGTTATACAATTGTATGTGGTAATCATGCGTTGTTCTAGTTTATCATCAATGTTATTTATGAATGCATCCTTCATTTCTTGTTTGTAGTGCATAGGTTTTAGTGGTACATTAGCTTGCTTAGGTCTAGTGTTAGGATTTTCAGTGGGTTCTTTATTAAAAAAACACTACCATTTAGATCTAGTGAGAAAGATACCGCACAGTGAATATCTGAGTAAACAGGGAAAATTCTAAAATATTAAAATCCTGTACTAGCTTGATACTAGAGAAGGAAGTTATTACTCGATTAAACCTTTGTCGTTACAAGTTACATTACTTACATGTCGGTCAATCCCAAAGCGTCTATTACATATGATCATGTTTAGATGTTTACATAGATTTAGGAGCTTATGACCATACACATTTACCCTTCCAGTATCTTGTGAGGACCTGTTGAATGGTAGATTACAATTTTCAAGTACATATTCAGAGTCAAGTTCTTGACCAAAGTCAAAGTTTCTTAAGCCAAGCTCATCAGCAACAAAATTGTCCAATACAGTATAATCGTAAAAAAATCCAGTCCTAGCGTTAAAGTCGCCCATTAGGATCACATGATCTGTTTTAGATAACATTTTTATACATAGTTCTTCGATATTCCTCTCTAATAAATTTCGATCCCTTAGGTGGTATATAGACGACACCCAGCATAATGTCCTTATATCTATGTTAAACAGGCGACAGGAAAGCTTAAACCATAGAGTGTAGTCGTTTTCAGTCTCCATCGGGAAGTTATATTTAGCCAAATAATCTTTACGGCGAGTGCTATTGCACCTGAGCGTCTTTACCTGCTCTATGCTGCATGTATACTGTATATCCCGGTATACGTATGTCATCAATTACATCAGTCTTTGTCTCCTGGAAACCCATTATATCTGTATTGAGTGCATTCGAGATTAATTCATATAATTCAGGTAATTTAATCTATTTATAAGTCCGCATACATTAATGCTTAGAAATTTTAAAGTTCTAGGTGTACTAGGTGTACTATTTTCATTAATGTCAGTAACTGCGTCACTAGAGTAGCTTTGTGCAATAGTAGAGGTAGCAGTATCATCAGAGTTATCAACATAGTTATGATCACCTTGCTTATCGTTTTCAATACTGTCAATAGTGATAATAGAAGTAGCAGTGTCATCAAAGTTATCAACATAGTTATGATCACCTTACTTATCGTTTACAATACTGTCAATAATTGTAGAAGATATAGTAGTATCATCAAAGTTCTATGTACCTGTTTGAAATAGATGTGAGCATCATGTATGTGCCTTGAGCACAATGGTGACCTCTGTCCCTTAGTGCACTTTGAGTGCAAATAGGTCACTGAGTGCAAAGGTCATGCCCGTTGATCGTGAGTCATAGTCTATTTTTAGATCTATGGCATGGCAAACCCAATCTAGTTTTAGACCAAGAAGGATGTCAAAACCGTTGACCAATCGTTAATTACTAGACCACCGGGGTGACTACTCATAGAAATTATCTTATGATAGTCGTGTAAGGTATCGATAGAACTGTCTCATCATCAGGAATTCAAAACCGTTGACCAATCGTGAATCACTTGACCATCGAGTGACCACTCGTTAAAAATACCATATGATAGCTGTATAAGGTATCGATAGAAAGGTATCGTCATCGGGAATTCAAAACTTTTGACCAATCGATAAAAACTTGACCACAGAGTGACCCTTCGTCGAAATTATGTTAGGATAGGTGTATAGGGTATCGATAGAAAGGTTTCGTCATTAGGAATTCAAACCCCTTGACCACTCGTTAATCGCTTGACCACTGAGTGACCACTCATGTAAATTAACAGAATATAGCCATATAACATATCGCTATAAAGGTATCGCAATCAGGAATTCATAACTCATGGCCACTCATTAACCGTTTGACCACTGAGTGACCACTCATTAAAAGTAACAGAATAAAGCCATATAACATATCGCTAGAAAGGTCTCGCAATATGGAGTCAAAGTCTAAGGATAAATATCACGTGACTGCTCATTCAGGCGCATCTAAAACTATCTACTATTTAAAACTCTATTTAATTTTTAATAAATATATGCCGACAATTCCATGACATTCTAAATTGTAGGTGCATGTATCCATATAGTTGCTACGCACTGTCCAATAATTGTTTTTCTCATCTCCGCCGTATTTTATGAAAGATTACCTATGCGTCAGAAGGTCAACAGTAACCATCATTAGCCCTGAGCGAGGGTGCGCGTAATCTAAAAATAGCTCACCTCGCGAGTAGACGAGTCTACGGTACCTATTAAGAATTCATCTCTTCATCACTCATTAATCACTTGACCACTTAGTGACCCCCTCCTTGAAATTATCATAAGTATGTCGTGTAACCTCACTAGAAAGGTCTCGCAATCCGGAATTAAAAACTCTTGACCACTAGTTAACCACTAAGAAGAATGTCTACCCCATTTGTGAATATATCAACAGGTTCACAACGAGGTGAAATATAACAAACATGTTTATATGTGTGTATTTTTTCAACATATTTTATTTTCTACATATCAAAACCTCAAGTTTTACAAGGTTAACCCATTAGCTGAGGCGTTTCATCATCATCATCATCATCATCATCATCGGTGGAATGAGAAGAGTCACTGAAGGAATCTTCATCTTTCTCAGAATCCATGAGCTGTTGGAACCAGCCCTTCCTAAATTGATTGAGTTTGCGATATCATTCTTCTTCCAACTGTTGTCATACCGGTAGACGGAATCAATAAGCCTCTGTGCCTTTGGTCCTTGAACCATCTAGTACAGGAACACCAGAAAATGAATGTAACTTTTTTTGAAAGAATGCCATATAATGTTGTCAAGTTTTTTCTCATTGATGTCTTCTGCGAAACCTTTCTGTGTATAGCGTTCCCTTTTCTCTCTTATTTAATCCTTGTTCTATGTAAGAACTCTTCTGTAGAAACGCTGCAACCCTTCATTCTCCAAAGACCGGTGAGAGACTGTCATCCGAATAATGTCATACAGAGTCTGCCATCGTCTGTATAACCATAGTGTTCTTTGTGACATTAAATATATTTTGAGCTCTTGAAGAATCTGCTTCACCAAATATGTTTTACCACAACCGGTCGGTCCTGACACGATCATGGTAAAGGGATGGATGAGATGAAATGGCTGCTGCTGCTGTTGCTGCTGATTTTGCTGCTGCTGCTGTTGTTGCTGCTGCAGCTGTTGCTGCTGTTTGCCTGCCAGTAAAAAGCTCTTTAAAAGCCTCAAACTAGGAAAAACACGATCTATGCATACATTAGTGAGGTAATTAATATAAATAGATTCGGTCGCTATGCCCAAAGAAATAGATTGGGTTGTTATGCCCAAAATAGGACTTGGGACTGTAAGATGCGCTTCAATGAAACTTCGCAAGAGCTGCTCACTGTTTTCAAATTCACCGTTTGCAGCAGACAACTCAGGGATATTGCTGAAAATTAAAGTGTCTCTCATAGACCTGCATCTCTGAGTACCCTTTCACGAAGCACTCTTATCCACTAAGAGACTGGTAGCGCTCTTTTCAGCACTGCTAAGAGAGCGCTACCAATCTCTTAGTAGATAAGAGAAGAGAGCTTCGTGAAATGATACCCTGGTCAGTAAGGCATTCTCTGAGTTCACTATTTTCGGTCTTCAGGTCTTTGTTAGATCAGTCTTGATTTTATTCCTGTCCGTTGTCCAGTCATCGGAAGATTTACTTATGAATTCAGGGCTTTCCCGATGCGTTGTACTTGTTTTAAGGACGTCTGTGGTTTTCACATTTTCCTCTCATCTGGTATAAACGTTTGCCTGTATGCTGTGAATATCCCTCTCCGTGGAGTCGAGTTTCGAGACCATCAATTCAACGTTATTTAACTGATATATGGCATATGCAACGGATGGAGATTCTGCATACTAAGATGCTTGTGTCTGCTGTGCCTGGTATTGGTCCAGAGTCGACGTCATGGAAGGTTGCTGCAGGGTTGGCGAGTGTACTGTGTTGAGTGACGCACTTATAAGCTTCGCAGTTGTCTCCATGCTGGACGGCGGGGTACCCGACTATCGACTGACTTGAGTCGGACGAAAATGTAGCTGATGTGGCCGACAACTTCTTCTTTTTACTACCTTTGGCTCTAGGCATAGTATTCTAGTGGCTATTGTAGTTTGGGTAGAGGTTTAGGACAAGTTTGGTTACATACAGTGTCTTGGTTTGAAATTTCAACGGAGCTCGGCAAATGTCCGACCTCTTCCGCCACTGGTCAGATGCACCGAACAAGGTTGACCTATATACATGTAATGGATAAGCAAATTTCTATCTCAGTCTACTTACGTTGATTTACACGCCTACAAGTTAGTATTTACTGATGCACTTATTCCCCAATACACAAATTTCATATCTTATTTGAATTAAGGTTGCGGAACATTACTTATCTGGTCTTTGATGCATCACTGATTTATGAATGAATGTTGTCCTGTTGTTTTATATTTTAGTCGTACCACTTGGAGTTATGTCGGTGTCCCCTTGCATTAATATAATGAAGCAAAATAAAATACCGTCTGTCGACCACAGTGGTAACTGCTAGATCGATTTCTCCACCCCCAATGTTGATCGACGAAAGGGATTTGGGCGATATGAAATTAATGATAAGTATCATACATGTTAAAATGAGCCATAGATTCACGCTTCGGGTTTGAAATTAATAACACTCCATTGTTTATCTGTGTACTATAGTTATCTGGCGACATTAAATGTATCTCAATAATTAGTGAGAATTCGATCTAGTAGTTCTATGTTCCACTAACCAGATATATAGAACTACGGTTCTTTTTTAATCATATAAAATGTTATTTCTATTTTATAACTGTTGAGTGTTAGGGAATAAGTACATCAGTCCATAACAAATGTAATGTAGTCTGTGATTGTTCAATGCGTTTGCATATTATGTAGGTCAACCGTCTGTGATCGTATGCTTATAAAGGCATACCGGTACAATCACATTTGATTGACCAAGATAATGGTCAAATGAATTTCTGTCTGAGACTATTTACGTTTGATTTGTACAAGCAAAAGTTGTTATTTCCTGATGTACTTATTCCCCAACTCTAAGACTTGATAGTTATCATACATTTCATATTTTATATGAATTAGTGCGACAGACTATTAATTATCTTGTCTTTGATGCATCACATAATAATTATATGAAGCAATCGTAGTTCTTTCGTCGTACCCACTTGAGAGTTACGACCCCTTGCGTTAATATAAAGAAGGAAAAAGAACTAGGATTGTTCACGTTGTTATATAAACAGCAAAATCCAAAACGGTAGAAAGGTTTTTTGAAGTACAAACATGATTATATATGTATATCAAGTGAATGTACTTTGCCTTTAAAAAGTGTCTACGTTTTCATTCACATTCTATATATAATATGTAGAACATTGAGCATAATGTTAGCATATTGATTTGGTACGATGCAATTATTCATGTTATTCATATTATTAATATTCATATTAATATTATAATATTACATGTTGTATATTAATCACTTATGCTTTAAAACATTTTTCCTCTAAGCTAGTATAGTGCATGGATGTGTGTCAGAACGTTTAGAATGTTTTACAAATCTTGTTTATTATTTACGTTTTCCTACCATTTATTCTTTATATATTCCTACCATGTGACACTTTTAATAAACTATGTCCATCTGCAGTGGAGTGCACGTTTTTCTTTTCCGTGGAAGCGAGCAAACTGGCATTGCACATGCTATCAATGTCAGGCAGTGGTATAAGATCATAAAACACCTGATGCTGCATCGTCTATTCTCAAATAAGAAAGTAATGGCGAGTTCAAAATGAAAAACATAGAATAATGAGATGAAGAAGTTTAGGAAAATACATATTCTTTAGATATTATATGTGGATTAATATTTGTTTGGGGGAAAATGTAATCCGTATGATTTTGCAATCATAACTTGAAGTTTCGTAACAATAGGATGGGTATTCTTGAAAATATCTGAGGAAAATGCCGTGTACTCTGTTTTCAGTATTGGAGAATATTCACAGTGGAGGACATCCTCGCACCCCAGTATTACTTTATTCCGCTCAGGACTCCCTGCGTGGGTGTACCCTTGGCACACATCAAGAGATAAACCTTACAAACAGCCAACCAATGAAATCGTTTTCCCGATGAATTTGGTGTAAACATCTATCCAATGAAATAGATGTTATCATTGTTCTATTTATTGTTCCTAAAGGAGTGGGGGAGTGCTCTAGATAAATAGTGTACACGTTGTAGATCGTCGGGTGAGCTGAAAAAGAGCCTAGAAATAAGATTTCGTTCCACTATCTAGGGGACTAAAAAAGGTATTTACTAGTACTTGGATTTCACTTGTTTCCAACAAAAGATTCCTGCACCGTGCATTTTTAATTTGAATTTAAAGGTACCCGGTCGGGGTTAGTTATCTAGTATTTCAGGCAGATACAGGTCATATACTATTTGGTATTTGGTAACTTTATGTAAATATTCAATCAATTTGGAGCCTGTTAAAGCATGTTTATGATGATAGCCTGAACAAAAAACGGTCATAATTTCCAATGTATGTAATACATATTGTTTCAAACAAATTGTTGATATTCCAGCAGTGATATGTATAATCTTCATAAAGAAACAGAACAAATTGCAAGATATCCCGTGAATCCTGGGTAAACCGTTATGATCTAAATATAGTGCTATTTTTAGAAATATCAAAACTTGCTCATATAACTGCAAATATATACAATTGAAAGTTGAACATACATATTTGTATTGCTCATTTTGACTATGTTCGTGAGATTATGTAACATATTTTCAATTATTTTAATAATTATCGAAATATAGAAATATCGAAATTCTAAAAAATAGCACTAGTATTTAGAAGATAGTATGTAAAATAAAAACAAAGTGTTCTTTTTTCGTAATTTTAGACATTTAATATAATGTTTCAAGGGAGTAAAACAAAAATATAAAACATTATTAAATAAGAAATTCACTAGAATTAAAAATCATGAACAGTTAGAAGATTTATTAAATATGGAATACTCGAAAAAACAATGGGAACATTATCATCTCATGTCAAATACATATACTGACAGTACTGATTAAAGATGGTTTCAGTTTTAAATTATTCATAACATTTTAGGAAACAATAGTCATCTTTAAATTATAAATTAGTGATACATTGTTTATGTTTTGTTGCTGTATCATGGTCTTATACTTGTGTATACTGGGAATATTATTTGGTATGTATCTGTTGAACACTTTGAAAAATATAAAATTATAAAAATAGATAAATTAATGTTTCAAGAATTCACTTTCATATTAACATATTATAAGAAAGTAATATTATGTATGTAAATATATGTACATATTATAATGTATTCAGCACATACGAGTACTGATATGTTTTATCATCGTTAGTCATGATCACACCTGTCATTTAACAGCAACACGTTCATCATGATAAAATGATGATTTTGATATCCTCATTCAAATATCCTCTAGTTAGAAAATATCCAAGTCAACAAATTCAACATTAAAGTCAACACATTGAAGAAAAGACTACCGTTTTCTGAAGTGGTAACATCTTTGTAATAATGTATATAATTCAACTGGAATTATAGTCTCACATGATTGAACATTCAAGTCATAACACGTAGGAGGATACCCATAGTACATAGACATGGCTGCAAAGATATATAATACCAGCTTCAAAAATAGTGTAGAGATCGTTGCGAGTTGTGATAGTGATGATTGACATGCCTGGAGTGACTTAAGTGGGCTATTCGCACTGCACCAATAATCTATGTCACTCAGGGACAAATCCACATCAATATTCATACATGTTCGACATATTTCTTTTCTTACAACGTTTTGTTACTAAATGTAAATATAATAATTAATATTAATAATAATTATTATAATTTACATAGGAAATGCGTCCATGAAATAAATAAAAATGTGAATTCATATGATATGCTATGTTATTAACATATTTTCCTCAAACATTAACGAATTAAAATTAAAATGTAACCTTGCTTCGTGTTATACGTAATGTATTGTGCACAGTAATTCATTTTCAAAACGATATTTAATCCAGTAGTTGCACACCCCTAGGCCCTGTTAGTCCCCTGTGGCAGTGCCATGATCTAATGTTACTCCCCACCCCTACCCCCACCCTATCACAGACGGGGGAAGCAAGTAAGACACTAAGACAAGCATAGTAGTTACACGACAATATTTATTCATGCATATAATGTATGCTAACAAGTCACAATACATTCATGCATATACAGTAATATATACTGTATAGAAGTCACGATACAGATGCTATAGCATGGATACAGCATAGATGTTTAACAACATCGATTTTACATTTATATATGTATGCTAACAACTTATTAAAATGACGCGGATGCTATTCATATAATTAAGTATTTCAAGGAAGATAATGTACTGATATTTGGAATCGCCTCACTGTGCCCGCTGTTATAATATTACTGAAGCAGTCAAGATTGGCCAATGATAAAACGATGGGGGATTACAATACCGCTTATTCCCCCAAAAAGACCAACGAAAATGATACACATACTGCATGTGGTTTATGTTAAAGGTAATTTGTTGGTATTTCAAGAGGAATTAACATTGTTAAAGGCATGATACTATCATCGAGATAATTATCAGACGAATTTCTATCCGAGACTACTTACGTTTGAGTTATCCCAAAAGTTGTTATTTAATAATGCACTTATTCCACAAACGTGACAACACTGGATAGTTAATATTTTATATGAATTCATATGTTATTTATCCAGGAGTAGGAGTATCGTGTTGGCACAGCCATACGTGCGTCCACCGGTACTTAAGTACGTCTTGCAACAACAGGGGGCTAAAGGATTGGGGGTTAGGGGAACGATACATATTCAATTTCTGATTGATTGCAAACCAAAAGTTACAACAGACAAACTGAATTTTATATGAAAGTGAATGTGGGACGTTTCGTTTTCCTGTATATTGGGCCTATTAAAATACAATTTTACCAACAAATGATGACGTTGGTACCAATAATGAACATGTTTAGCTGAAATATTAATTGTCACAGTACAGTGATTATATCAACTTAGTACTGTGAACACTTTGTGTGAAAACATTTTGAAGACGTGATATCTAAAAATGAAAAATAAATAGCTGACTATATATCAGTGAATTTGCATAAGGTGTGAAATTCACATTAAAAGAAGGTGTGTTTGTGTGTGTGTGTGTGTGTGTGTGTGTGTGTGTGTGTGTGTGTGTGTGCGTGTGTGTGTGTGCGTGTGTGTGTGTGTGCGTGTGTGTGCGTGTGTGTGTGTAGTTAAATGCTTTGACATTCGCCTATCCAGCATAGCTGATTTCGGA
>JAULBP010102588.1:0-10758 GCA_032355345.1 Lepetodrilus pustulosus
TTATTTACCTGCACTATTATATAAGGCTGGGGGTATGTCATGGACCCCAAATACAGCCTTATATAGAGGGGACACTGTATGTGAAATAATCTTGAAACCCCAATGCCGATAGCTAATACACTGCAAAGAGAGCGCTATGATCTCTTTGTGGATAAGAGAACTTTGTGAAACGATACCCTGATACTTACTACTGATAAGTTTGTTGCTATGTAAATGAACATTATTATTATATTATATTTATTTTTATTATTATTAATATATTAATTCTAACAGCTACTGCTGGATATATTTTATGATATTCGATCTAATATTCCTAGAAAATATTTATTGGTACACCCAGTAAGTATAATATTATACCATCCTCGCACCCGAGGTCCTTATTACGTTCTCAATTATGTAGTACCCCTGGCACACATCTAGGGAAATACTCGGACAAACATTGTATCGGAGCTATGAATAGAACAATGATAACATCTATTTCATTGGATAGATTTTTACAGTAATTTCATCGCAGAAATGATTTCATTGGCTGGCTGTTTGCACGAGTTTTCCCCTAGATCTGAGTTAGGGGTATATATGAAGTGCTAACATATTCAGCACCTCGAGGTGTGTGAGGATGATATTATTCTAGTGTATATACCTAGTGTATAACCGGGATAAATTTGTAGAAATGCAATTTCATGTGATTTGTTGATGAAATGTCCGATCTTCAAACTTTCAGCTCAGGACCATGAGACAAAGCCCACACCAAAACCCAAGGTATGACTGAGAAAGGGCCTGAAAAATACAGAAGGAACTGAATGTCCACTGATTTTGGTTTCTGTTATCAACTTTAACGAAATTAACTAGCTTGAATAATGATACAAATAACAAAAGATATGAATTTCTACTAGTCCTTAGGATACCTTTAGCATTGGTAGAAATGGCCCAGGCTAGTGGACTAGTGTTATTTTCGTTCGCTGACTTGTACAAGTTGTAGGAATTCCTAACTGTCAAAAGTGCCAATGAAGTGATTTTCTAAATGACTAATGACTTAATTTTCGAAACGACCAAGGCTGTAGTTATTATAACAACCAATGATGTCATTTTCTAAATGAGCAATGCCATTTTCTAAATGCAATGCTGTAATCTCCCGAAAAGGTCATTGATGTAATTTTTCTTCAGGGTTTCCCTCGAGCTCTTTTCACACCCGAACACGTCCGAGACAACTCTGACAGCCACATGGAGGATTCCGACATCCGTGTGTTGTCGCCAATGGTGTCCATGTCGGAGGTCCAAATTCGGAGGAGGAACCTGAAAGAGGAAGCAGTCTCGATCAAGGTCATTGAGGAGGAGGTGGAGAAGAAGGTCCTTGATAGAGAAGATTCTGTAGATCGGCCCGCAGAAGTAATTAAAGAGGGAATAGGATCTGTGGCAGGTTTTTCTGGAAACACCTCATCTCCCGTTCCGGGGATGTCGTTCCGAAGACGGAGGTGCAGAAAAGGAAATAGATCTGCTTTTGACCGGAAACGTCTGATTTCCGTGTCCACTTCCATGCTTCGGAGTAAAGATGCTAGTGACAAATGCGAGCAGGGTGCGATGAACCCTTCTTTAGATTGTAGCAGAGTTCCACAGCAGGATGGTGATGGCCACGATGTGGAGATGAAATTTAATGGTTTAATGTCTGCTAATACTTGTGACAAGACTTCTCTGTCAAGAGTTGTGCTGAACGAGCAATTGTGTTACAGCGACACAGATGTCGAGATAGTGAGCATTTCGTTGAAGCAGACCGGGATGATGGACTTGACAGAGGATACTTCCTACCATTCTGATCCTGCCGATCCTCAACCAAGTTCCTCTCCCATCCTGAACAGGAAGACTCGTGGCCAGGAGATGAGGAAGATAAAGGTATCGCCAAAGTCTCGTGAAACAGGTTCGGCCATAAAGCAAGTGCTGTCCATCTTCACCGACAGCCCAGCAACCCTGAAAGGGCGGAGACGCAGTTCTACCGGGCAGAAGCGGAAATCTGACGTCCTTCTTCCGGAATGCCTCGAGGTCCAGGATTCGTCGTCTACTCCTTCCCCTTTGGCCCGACCCCAGTCCATTCTGTCGTCGTCGAAGAAGAGGAAGACTTTCTCAAGTTCCAAGAGAGTTCGCTTTGCCGACGACAATTTGCGCGAGATCAGCAGGTACGACGGAACTGTGGCAAAGAAACTTGATTACCAGAATGATGATGGTCTTGGAGGAGTCGACTCCATTAGAGGTGAGGAGTCGGCTGAAGCTGAACAAAAACATTCTGATCTGGTAGCAATGGATGAAGCCTCAGATGATGTTGTGGACTTGGATGATTCTACAACAGAGTTGACTAGGGCTCGGGTAACTGTAGAAAGTACCGTCCATAGAGTAGAAGAACTCCAGAATCAGCCCATGTCAACGTCTGACAAGGTTGAAGAACTCGAGTCAGTCACAGTCGATGTTTCAAGCGACGACATTGTGGGTGTGGAGTGTCCGACTGTTCAGTCGCATGGAGCCGAGGTGTCCACAGGAGGAGTCGTCAGTGGAGCTGTTGGCAGCAGAGGGGAGCCTGAAGCGGAGATAATTGACGGAGAGCAGGTCCTGTTCGAATCCCAGTCGGATGACGGCGAGTCCGAGAGTGATGTCATACACCCGGAGGAGAACATTGAAGGATGTCAGATGTCACATGTCCCGGTCGGCGAGTCTCACCCCTGGTCAGATTCAGAAGCCCACATAGAAGGCACTGCATCATCGGTCAGCGTACATGTCAATTCTGAAGCTATCGCTGAATGCGAACCAGTGTCGCACAACTCCATTGTAAGGCAGAATCCACAAGATTCACGTCACAGTGAAAATAACGAAGATAGGTCTGATCAGATTCAAGAATCATCTCACATCATTGCGAGTGTTTCGAAAGAACAAATACCTCCGTCCACCCCTGATCCTGTCCACACGTCCCCGAGTGCCCGTGTCGGAGACGAGATGTTCACACAGGTCTCCCCTTCCAGTCTCAAGGAGATGTGTCTCGTAGCCAGTTCCAGAGATCTACCCAACGCAGAGTCCACGATTCCGCCCATCCCATCGAAAGTCCCAGAGGAAGTTGTTGTAGTACAAATTGGGACATGTCATATTGCTGATCCATCCTCCGCAAATCCTTGTGATACGAATCTCCAAATTGAACGCGACGCTGTGATAGCACAAAGCAAACTTGTAGATAGTCGAACATGTGGAATCAATGTTGAGAATGAAACATGTAATTCTAGTGATATTGATGATAAGTCGTATTCGACTGGCGAGTCGAGTTCTGCCGATACCAAAGATGTTGCCATTGAACATCCCAAACCATCCACCAACGATGCAATGGACACTGATCTCGAGAAAGTCAAACACGTGACTGATGCCGCTTCCAATTCCTCGCATAGTGCCAACAATTCTGCGCTCCTTTCAGACCTATTCCTTCAGAACCTACTGGGAAAGAAGCTGAAGCCAAAGAAGTTCTCGTACCCGACCGCTTCCCAGATAGCAGCCGTCTGTCCTCAGGCAGTGCTTAACTTCAGAGGTGGCGAGACCGGGTCAGATGCTGGTAGTAAGCCCACAGGCCTATCTGAAAGGAACTACTCTGTGTTGGCGGAATCCTGTAGGAGAACCTTAGTGGGCGCTCTGGAAGTGTCTGTGGATGCTGAGGATGTTCATGGATCTGGATGTGCAGACGATGGTGCAGACAGCACTGAAGATGACACTACAGCAGATTACAATACTGCAGAAAACATTACCATAGACACTACAGCAGACAACACTACAGCAGTTAGCACTACAGCAGAGAATAGTACAGCAGATTACAATACTGCAGAAAACACTACAGAAGACAGCACTACAGCAGATTATAATGCTGCAGAAAACATTACTGTAGACACTACAAAAGATTTCATTAGTGCAAATTCCACTAAAGTAGCCACTACAGTAGATAATGCTACAGGCATTATAGTAAATGACACTACTGCAGATAACACTACAGCAGACTACACTGCAGCAGGCATTACAGCAGAAAACATTACAACAGATAGTACAGCGGACAGTGCTACAGACAACACTACAGCAGATTATACCACAGCAGACAACACTACAGCTGGCAACACTGAGATGGACAACACTACTGCAGATAACACTACAGCCGGCAATAATTCGGATGACACTACAGCAGATTACGCTACTGCAGACACTACATTTTGTGATACCACTACAACTGACGACACCACTACAACAGACGAGGCTGCAGCAGATGACACTAGTACAGCCAACAACACTACAACAACAACAGAGAACACTACAACAGACAACACCACAGCAGACAACACTAGTGGTGAGGCTCCCTGTGATATAGAACAGTCTACAGAATCTGCATCTCAGGATCCTACCTTAGGTAAGCAGACCCTGTTTGTTTCTGTTCCTTGATATTGGTAACCAAGACTGGTAACAGTGCTCAAAATTGGTAACGTACTACCTGAGTAGTAACATTTATTTCCATGTTTTATTTCCCGTTGTTTATTCACGTCAGGGCATGCTAATTTTCTAGCATGTACATGTAATGTGAAGTTCCTAACCATAAGCACAGATTCCTAAGATAATTGTTCTCTGGTTACCGTGATGTAATTTATTAGAAATTACAAATTAATCAGCATATTATCATTATTATTATTTTAATTTTATTTTTGTCTTGGTTTCTCTAAATATGACCAGTCTGAGACATGGCACAGTAACGTACAACATGAAATCAACCAATATTAATTATGTTAAATTAATCGTTATTTAATTTTAATTTTTTTAATAAATTTGTTCTTTTCAGGTTTCACCAAGTTTTCCGAGCTATTTGACGACAGCATGGGCGAGTCAGAGTACTGGACTGCTTCTCCAGTGACCAGCCCCAAACAAGCGATAGATTTGCTGATGGCTGCACAACCAGTAGCCAGATGTGAAGACATAGGACCAAGTATTAGCAGAGAGGCTGCTATTACAGAGACGGACAAAGTCGAGTTGGAAGCACCGTGTTCAGAAAAATCTTGCCAGCAGCCAACCGACAAATTTGAAGATGAGGGACTTCCAATGTTGGGTATTGATGTAGAAGTTGCTGAGCATAGCACAGATTTCGGTGATGATGTCTCAAGTGATGAGAAACCAATGGAAGATGATGTCCATAGTGATGATGAGCCAATTGAGGATATTGTCCATAGTGATGGGGAACCAATAGAAGATGTTCATGGTTCCAATACAGAGAGTTGCCGTCGCAATCTGGACAGCGGTAATGTCAAGTCCGAATGGGTTCCGACGTCACAGTATGTGCGCAACCAGCTCAGTGACGTTCAGGATGAGTTGTTCAGCGACATCGAGTTCTCTCAGACGGTAGAAGATGGCAGCCCAAGCAACTTGAACGAGGCGAGAGACTCTGGAAAAACCAATGACATTCCCAATGCCAACCAAGAAATGGACACCAGTGCGAGTCACACAGACTCTGAAGATTCAAATTCCAAAGTGGAAATCGATCAAATATCTGCGATGGTTCAGAGTGTGTCTCTGAGTTCGAAACTTGCAGAAAATAAATCAGACGAAAATCCAACAGTTTTGGAGATTTTCAAGAAACCAGTAGTTCCTCCAGCGAAGCCAATTGCTCAAAGGTGCTCGGTGTCAAGAGATTCTAGTTCAGAAGATCTCAGCGATCTCGATTCATCGGGATGTCGTGGGAAAGACCCAATCAACTCAGCCTCCGAGGATCTATTCGACCAATCATCAAAAGACGACATGGAAGCAGTCACTGGCGATGGAAGCGACTTGGAAATTACCAAAGCAGATGGATCTGCATCAGATTCAAACTCAGGGACAAAGCTGAAGGAGTCGTCATCACTGAGCGAGTCGGATACGGATGTCAGTGTGACCTCGCCAGAGGACCAGAAGGAGACATCGCATGAGGATGCGTCCTCACCCTGCAGGACGAGGCTGGCCATGAGGACCAGGTCAGCCAGGAAAGCGTCCATCCTCTTCAAGTCTGTGATTGTCAGCGATTCGGATTCGGATATCACTACGGTTCGGTCAAGGTTTCAGAGAAAGACCAAGGTCGACACTCCAAGACCGAAGCCAGTATCTAGAGCAACCCTTTTTGTAGCTGAAGATCATCCCGATATTTTATGGAGCGACTTGAAAGAGAAAAGTGACTCTGAAATTAAGTCTGGCTCAGATGTAGGGAGTAATTCAAACATGTCTATCAGTTCCAAAATAACAGGACAAACAGTATCTTCCATGGGTTCAGGAAATAGTTTTCCTATTACAAGAAACGAATGTAATGTTCCACCAGAAGTGCATTGTGTGAAGGACCTGGATTCAAAATCAGACATTCCACTTGTGTTGGATACTAACCAGCAATCTGAAACCACTTGGAGTGACCTTGAAGAAGGGGAGATAAATGCAGCTGAAGAAGAATCTTGTAAAACAGAAAACAGAAATAATGGAGACTCGACAAGAGACCAGTTTGTAAAAGTTGACGACGAAATCCTAATACGTGCTTCCAGTTCAAATGAGCACACCAGTAGCTCAGTCTCTGATAAACCATCAAGCAAAGCACAGACAGTTCCAGGTGGTGATGCCATGACTCCGGAAGCGGAATTGTCCAGTGGGAATCACAACAAGACATACACCATTGAATCCACAGCAAACTCATGTCCACAACCAAACCAGAAACTCGAAAAGTCCTCCAAGACCAACTTCAACAAGACTTACGTACTTGACTCATCCAGCTCAGATGAGAACTCAACACTGCAAGGGACAGAGAGAACAGCATCGTCCGATGTCACAATCACGATGAATAGGACATTTGTAGTCAAGAGCAGAACCTGTGCGTCTGAGTCAGATATTTCAAACAGTCAAGGAGTTTACGAACTGGGACAGTCCAATAAGGATATGAATAGGGTTGTGGGACGAACAGAAGTTGGTCCAGAATCGAAGGAACGCTTTTTGGTCGGTCAAAGCAATGAGAAATCTCCGTTGGATGGAACTGGACTGGATTATAGTGAGAGGACAGCTGGGTCTTCAGGAAATGAAAGGCATCAGAATAGCAATACAAAGAAGGACAATTTAGGATCCAAAGTCTCCAAGATTCATGCTGCTGAATCTATGAGAAAGGAAACAGGAATTGGAGATTCTTGTTTGAACACGGGGTCCCAATCTACAGATGCTGCAGAAGTTGACAGTAATGTTGATGAACCATCTTTTCATGGAGAATGCAATCTTTTTGACATTGAAGCAAAAGACCCTTCCCTCTGTAGTATTAAACCTGCACAACAGTCATTTGCAGGTTTCACCACAGCTGCAGGGAAGCAAGTTTGTTTGGGTGCACTGTCAATCGAAAAAGCAAATAATGTATTCGGAAATCTAGTTGATGCCAACGTCAACGAAAATAGTCTATGTAACACTGCTTGTGGCCAGACGTCAAGAGACATATCTAGAGACTCAATTGGAGATGCATCTAGGGATGGCGGCATGAGTGCTATAGAACCTTCCAATGGATTAGAGTTGGAGTCCCTGCTGGAAGATTTGCTGAAATCAAAGAAGCGGTCATCAGAAAGGGAAACTACAGCCGATTCTTGCAACAAGATGGAATCCCATTCCCCATCGGTTTCGAAATTCAAACCAGGGTCCACCATCCCCATGGCTAAATTTGAAGAGTTAGTTGAGACAAAGTTGTCGGGTGTAATGTCCTCGAGGTCACCTGTTGCAGTCGGGAAGAAGAACGTTGTCGACGCGATGCTGAAACCTAAAGGATTCAGGCCGTTCAAGAGGCCCAGGATGGTGAAGAAGTCTCACGTTGTGGCCAAGCCCAAGCATGTGAGAAGCTGTCAAGTGGACATGGCTGGTTCTAGAAAGATGGACGTAGGTTCCAGTTCCAGGAATGATGCAGAGGGTGTCTCGCACACCAACTCTTGCACAGAGGACTCTGACATGAGTGAGGCAATGCTGCTCGAGTTCTCGCATGACATGTTTGAGTTCTCTCAGAGAGAGCCTCCGAATGTTCCGAGTGTTGGAGAAGCTAGTACTGTTGGCCAAAATGACGGATCTGGTCGTGTTTTGGGACATGAGAGTACTGGAGAGGACAAAGTGTGTGGGAATAATGGTTTTGCAGTGAAGGCTGAAAGCGATGTGTCTACTGTATGTGCCACAACAACTGGCTGGGATACAAACGATCATGCCAGGATGATTCTGACTGAGTTGTTTGAAGGTGACATGAGCAGCCAGATTGAAGGAAATACCAACAACTTCCCTGCAGTTAAATCTCATGTTGATGCAACATCACTAAACGCATCCAAGAATAGCTTCAAAATGGAGCCTGTTGAGACAAAAAATGTAGGAGGCTTTGTGTCACGAATTGCACAGAGGCAACTAAACAGTTCCTTGAAGACGAGTAACCACAATGTCACCACCCGGACTCAAGATCTAGGTGCCAGGAATGCTTTCAGTGATGATAACGGGAGGTTGAGGAACCACGTCAGTCTCCCGGCATCCAGCTTGCGATCTTCAGTTTCCGATTCGACCTTGACCTCCCTTGTCTTCAAACAAGAGGTGGGACACAGACCAGTGGGTTTTCAAACAGCATCTGGCAAAGCTGTGGCTGTGAATGAACTGTCCCTACAGCAAGGTCAAAGGCTGTGGAAGGACAGCGACGAGTCAGATGGACATCTGTCTAAAAAGGAAATAAGTGTTGTGTTCAACAATGGTGGTGACATTTTTCCTGGTTCCACCTTGGCTGGTGATGAAGACTTGGTGCCTTCCAAAGAATCGTTGGTATCTAATCCATTGATGTCTAAAGAAAAAGCATCTCCAGCAGTGCCAATGGACACTGATCACACTATTCCCAGTGAAGACAATGATGATGAACTGGAGAGTATATTGGATGGGCAAGGTCTTGGTGATGCGTTGAATTCGAAAAGCATTCCATCTGATTCTGTTGGTGATGGACAGCAGGCTGTGACTGGGACAAGCAGAACCTGTGGTAGTGGAGATAGTATGACCGTGTCATCATGTATCCCCAAAATTGATAACTCTACATCTTCCAACATGTTCCAAACTGCATCTGGCAGATCAGTCACTGTGTCTTCTAAAGCACTTGGTCAAGGAAAGGCATTCTGGAGTGACAGTGATGAACCGAAAGCAGCAAAATCCAACATGTTCCAAACTGCATCTGGTGCATCTGTTTCGGTGTCTTCTAAATCACTTGCTCAGGGAAAGAAGTTCTGGAGTGACAGTGATGAACCAAAAACTTCTAAATCTACATCTTCCAACATGTTCCAAACTGCAGCTGGTGCATCTGTTTCGGTGTCTTCTAAAGCACTTGCTCAGGGAAAGAAATTGTGGAGTGACAGTGATGAACCAAAATCTTCTAAATCTACATCTTCCAATATGTTCCAAACTGCATCTGGTTCATCTGTTTCTGTGTCTTCTAAAGCACTTGCTCAAGGAAAGAAATTGTGGAGTGACAGTGATGAACCAAAAACTTCTAAATCTACATCTTCCAACATGTTCCAAACTGCTTCTGGTTCATCAGTGTCTGTGTCTTCTAGAGCGCTTGTTCAGGGAGAGTCGCTCTGGACCTGTGGAGATGAAGGGACACGTGGTTCTGGAGTTTCTGGAAGGGCACCACCAGCACCATGTGACCAGGATTTTGATGTGGCTGTGGTTCCTGAAGCGGGGAGGATTGCGGTTCCTTTATATACAGGCACTGAAGGAAGCTCTGCAGCGACACCAAACCGAAATCACAGTAAGAGATATAGCACGTGTGAAATACCATGAACACATCAATACCATTTATGTTACAGTTACAGTAAAAATAACAGTCTGATTTAGTCGTATGTAAGATACTACCCTAATTATTTGTATTTTTATTTTATACGAAATTGGGTAGAAATGTTATCTTGGATTTTTTTATTTCTGATTAATAGTTTTCATCCCTCAAGTATATGGGTTGGATATGTTCTCTAGAATAGCTGTCATGTATGGGTGATCATCGCAAATTGGTGAAAGATCCACTTACTCACATATGGATGAAATATTCCCACTGCTACTTATACCTCTCAATGCTGCAGGCAACCGGAGATGCCCTAAACAGCAGTGTATATATGTATATTCAGCAGGGAGAGGGTTAACCTTAAAACACTAATTCAATCAAAAAGTGTAAAATTATTTCTTGGTTATTTTTCTGGTCTCTCATACCATATAGACATCATTTAGACAGCAATTAAACAAGATGTACGTTAATGAAAACTAGAATTACTTTGTGAAACTGAGCACAAGTTTCGTGAACTACATCCATGTTGATAATTTTCATGTGTTCTACCATGTTGAAGACTACAACTAAAACCTTCTATTCCAGCATATCAGAGAGTTCCACAGCTGTCAAATCCTGAAGGTATGTTCATATCGTCATAAATTACATTCTCATAGAATGCATCATTGCGTATGTGTGAAACAATCCTGTAACTCAAAATTAATCAATCGTGGAATGCTGATTTAACTTAACGTATACAATGGCTAGTCAAGACAGAATGGATAATTACGGATATAATTATATGGTTTTTTTCCGTTCCTCCTTAAAATGTATTAGTTTCTGTTCTTCCTTAAAATATGTTCTTTACTGTTCCTCCTTAAAATATATTAGTTTCTGTTCTTCCTTAAAATATGTTCTTTACTGTTCCTCCTTAAAATATATTAGTTTCTGTTCTTCCTTAA
>JAULBP010102598.1:0-10757 GCA_032355345.1 Lepetodrilus pustulosus
GGGTCCACATCTGACCCAGCCTTATATCCGAATCCGCTCTGTATCGAACAGCCTTATATCGAGGGGGCACTGTAATAGAGTTTATAGATTAATGAATTGATGCTTGATATTAATGAAATAGTAAGACAAACATCTTGGTGTGTTTACTAGTATATGATCTATAATAGGCAAAATACATGTAATGAAAATTATAATTCACGGATCCATGATATAAAATTAATAGAATAATTCTATTGATGTCATTTTCTGTTTTCTTGTTGAAAATTATACCATGGTGATTTTATTGATTTTCTTTTAAATAAACATGTCTCAAGCTAGTTCAGCTAGCTAAACTTTGTGGTAGTGACCCCCTTTACTATTGAACTAGAATCAAATGTATGTGATAGTCAAGGGGGCCATTATCACACCGTATAGCTTGCTGGACTAGTCTTGAGCATGTGTTGTGCATGAAACGTTGTCACTATCTGTCTGGCAGTGTAACCTCCTACAGCAGAAAATTACCTTTCTCTGTAACGCTCCCAATATAACCCACACTGCCGTCTGTCAGTCAGCCAAATATTCATGGTACATGTAATAGTAAAGTGTATAACACTGAAGTCTGTGTCACAGATCCAGCGGTACGAGGGAGCCTCCACCATCTATGGTCCGCACACCCTGGCTGCATACATACAGGAGTTTGTAGGACTGGCCCAGCTCATGACTAAGGTGAGTGTAACCCTGGCTGCATACATACAGGAGTTTGTAGGACTGGCCCAGCTCATGACTAAGGTGGGTGTAACCCCTGGACATATCTACAGGCTTGCCAACTTCCTGAGGATCTGTGGAAATCTGCTGATTTATTTGTCCAAGACCACATCCGTATTTTCTGCTGAAGTAACAATTTGTCTGTGCCATCCCTGTTTCTAGTGCTATCAGTATTGTCAGATATTGCTCCAGTATGATGTTTTACCAATGAAGCTACATCGTGTCATCAAGGAATAATGAGTGATTATGGCGTTTAATGTCGCTGTGGGAATCTTAAACCCAAGGAATAAATTCAAGGTGGGATAATAATTATCATTAGGTATTGGTTAAATGATAGGTTTGGCACATTATAAGTATCCTTTTTGTTAATGTTATTGTTATTATAATTATTATTATTATTATTATTATTATTATTATTATTAGTGTCCACTCGATATAATGCTGAAGTTGGGGTCCATGACATACCTCCAGCATTATAGTACCGCCTTATATATTACAGGGAAATAACAAAAATAAAATGGGATTCACGTCTGACCCCGCGTTATATCCGAATCAGCGGTGCATTGGACCGTGTTATATCGAGGGGACACTGTATTATTATTATTATTATTATTTATTACCATTGAGCATGCACAGAGCCTAGCTTCCCATGTGTTCCTGTTTGTATGTTATTCACCTTGGTTGTTTCTGCATGGTGAAGTCATCACATATGGATGAAACATTTCAGCAGCAGCAATTTTGCGAAGCTGTTTTGAGAAAGATTTCATGCTCAACTCAAAGTTTGAGTCACAAAGCCCCATGTTAAATTTGAGCTTGAGCATATCATCGTACTCAATGGTTTTGGGGTCATGGTCTGTTGTTTTCAGTGTAGTGTGTTACTGTATTTGAGATGTATGTCCGTGTGTTCAGGGGACCCCAGCGCCTGCAGGGCCAAATCCCCCAGACCTGTCGGGGAAACAGATCTCATTCCTCCCCCCGGTCATATTTGATGCAGCACCATTTGGCAAGAACTACGGCGACGTCGTTAAAGATGCTGCTCCCACGTACTCACAGGTATGCTCCATACTCCCCAGGGTGTGGAGAAGGAACACTGATTGCACACTGATGTATTGACCTTGGCTAATGATTAACATTGAGTGTTCCTTTTCTGGTGGATCTGTCACATTATAAATGTCTATTAGTGATTTTATTGTCAATTCTAGGTAACAGATTAAATTTTGCTGTGCTGTTTTCAATTAGGGCTTTAAAATTGTATTAAAATAATCATTATTTTTCATGTCACGAGTTTCATTAATTTTCTTTCATTGTATTCCAGAATACCACTGTTGCTGTAACCTTTATTAGTGCCAACCCACGAAATAACATCAAAGTAAGCAGCCATTTCATACGATTTGATTTCCTTTAATTTTGCTGAGCATCTGTATCAAATGTATCAGAATAGCGTTCTAACAATAATACAGTCAGACCGTTATACCGGACACTTCCACTCTTGTTAAAATCTGACAAGTAAGGAAAACAACTGGATCATTGCATCAATCATTCATCGATTTAAAGGATATATCCTGAATGGCACCAAAAAAACACAATGTTACTTTTGATTATGATTTGTTAACTACAGCAGTGATATGCGAATTTGAAATATTAATATGTTACATAGTGCCTATTTGCCTTTATATTGCTGTTCTTCCAACTCACGACTGGGTATGAAGTAACCTCAATAATGAAGTGATTTGCCGGCGACTGTTGAATCTGTCCATTGCATTAATGCGAAAGTTTAAAAACGTCTTCGAACGGTACGGGAACTGATGGGGCATCTCCTGTTTCCATGTGTGGCTCTAGCTGTGGTTTCGAAGTTGTTTCAGACGAATGTTAAGTCCTGTTTTGCTGACGCCACTACGCAGTGTTGGCGATCATTGACACTTTTCTTCACTAGAAATAAAGTTCTTAATGGTGTCATTGTTGATGAGTGGAATTTAAACTGTAGTGCTATAGCTGCATTGCTTCATCTGGCATCGATGATTCAAATGGCTTGATTGTTCTCTGTATTCTTTAAGTGTGGCATATTGACAAATGACATGAACAAAAGAATAATCGTTGCTTTTATAGTGAGAAGAGTACTGGAAATGCACATACACAATGGTTTTTTTAACCTGCAATTGCTCCGTTGCTGTGAAAAACCAAAGTCATTGACTTAACTCTCTCCCTGCTGCAGGCAACCGGAGATGCCCTATAAAGCCGTTTCTGTGCCTAATCCAGCAGGGAGAGGGTTAATTAAAGGAAATCTGCATGTCTATGTGAATACTACCTGTAGTATGTAATGTGTTTAGTGTACAGTTAGGAATGTGACTGTGTACATATGTGGAATGTGACTGTGTACAGATGTGGAAGGTAACACTTTCAGCGAGACGACACATTCATGACAGTGGAGAAACAGGAGGCAGGGTCACAGTGGAGGGTGGTGTACACTGACTCATCCTGGCATACCAGGTACTCTACCACCCAACTTTAATACATTTTTCATAAATTATTTTTAAGGTCTTTTCTTCCTAGGTCCAAAGAATTCATCAAACAATGTATTTTTTTGTGTGTTTTTTTAATTAAAAAAATTACCTGCTCTGGTACATTATGTTGTAATGTAAGAAATATTTTTGTTTAGTATTTTTCTGTTGGCCCTTCTTGTTCAGAAGCAAAGCTAATATATAGTCAATGAAATCAGATGTACCAGTCAAAGAGCGAAAATGATCTCGCAAGATTTAATTGGACATTTTTGGGGGAAATAACATTGTTAACTGAGGGTCGTCAGGACAAATACACAGATGTAGCTTCATTAGATCTTCATGGTGAGAGTAGAAACTAACCAATTTTTATGAGATTGTCATTCACCTGAGATTGAGATTGTCATTCACCTGAGATTGTCATTCACCTGAGATTGTCATTCACCTGTAGTACTGCACATTCTCTGTACCACCAGTACCATTGAATCACAAACCCATGTTCCCACTTACGATGCAAGTCGTGGTTGAACGATTGCTTCAGATAATTTTCAGCTATTTCCACAATGGTGCTCGAATGAATTAGTTGCATGTTATGTCATATTAAACCAAAACACATGCTGAGTGCCTAGTAACAGCATGGACACATTTCCTATATTCTTAGGTTCCATTGGCACCAAACCAGCCTCCTTCTGGGTGAGAGTGAGAGCGAGGTCACATGGGACATTCCAGCCAATCAGGAGACGGGAACTTATCGTATCCGCTATTTTGGAAATCACAAGCATATTGGTGGTAGCATAATAGCTTTTAATGGTACAAGTGCAGCATTCCAGGTGATGACACGTGCTGATGCCACAGAGAAGGGATTGCTGGACTTGATTAGAAAATACAATAAAAATAAATGAGAGTTACTTGATTTCTGAATATATTCACCCGTTTGATATGTGTGAAGGTATGGTATGAAGTTGTTATATAATATATATTATTTCAGTTATATATTTAAACAGTTATGGACTTATGTTGACAAATCAAATGTATATATATTTTCAGGTAAGATGCGACATGACCATTAGCTATGCATACTAGCTGTGATCGTATGATTGTATCTGTTTAAATCAAATACTGCATGTCAAAACCAACTGTGATATATGCCAACCCATAATGTTAATTGACATTTATCTGTTTATGAAATGTGCCTTACAGTTACATGTAAGACAATGATTACCAGTAAACATTAAATGATGGGATGCTATCGTACCTAATTGTGGATGTAAACGAATGTCCATTGGCTGTATAATGATTTTGAATTGATGTGGCTGTCTTGTGGCATTTGTTGAATGCCTTGTGCTTTATGGTATATTGCACAATGCTCTATTCAATATCAACTAATAATGATCTGCTTCCTTTACCACTTTACTAAACATTAAACTTGTTTGATATGTTTCAACATGTTGCTTTATGAAGCTGATCTATGGGGAATGATGCAGGTTTTATGTTTTCAGTCCAGACATACTTCCAGGTAAAACATGTGTTGTCAGCAACCCATTAACCATGAACAGAAGTGTTCCTCTAGTTAGGGAACAGGGTGGTGGGAGAAATCAGCTATTTTTTTAAGGGGAAGCAACATTTTAGGGGATATTATGCATACCTGTTAATCAGAATTCCACTGCAAATTTGTCGCAAATGGGTGAAAGAATCCCACAGCGACGTTAAACTCCATATTCACTCTCTCAAGTTGCAAATTATGATAAATTCCGGCACTAATTAACATGTTATCTACAGTGCTCTGGTGACATGGTTACAACATAGTAACAATGGTAACCTTCTAGTGCCTCGGAAGGCAGCTTGGGTTGTATACTCCCCAGGGAATTGAGAAGGAAAATGAGAGCACACTGATCCATTGACTGGGGAATAATGTATTGCTATGAGCACGCTTTCGAGCGTGGATTTTTGGCACGATATATATGCACTTATTATTATTTTGGTTTCATTTCTTGTGTGAATGGATATCTGTTGATCTCAATAGCTATATTAGTAATAATACATTATTACATCCAGTTTTTGTCACAATCTATTTTCATACTTTGTTGTCTTGTTACCATAGTATATTTGCTACTTTGTACTGATTGTTACACAACAAGAGACATTTAATTCTTGCATTTGATAAAAAAAAATAAAAAATATGTATGTGAATAAATATGTATAAAATTATAGCTATTATTTGATTTTTCTATATGCAAATACATAGAGACAGATAATGAAGAGTACATGAATGTATATCATTAGCATATTGCATAGTCTTGTGAAAATGAATGTTCACATATGATAATGTACCAAGTACTTTTATACTCGTATTGTATACCTATCACATTTTCAACCTAGGCTGGTTTACTTGACCAAGCCCACAAACAAACAAAGTGTTTTTACCGCCCATGTACAATCCTCGAATCTTGTGGACGCCATCTTGAGAAGAAAGAACAGTGTTCTTAAACTCCCCACTTTCAGTAAGTTTAATAACAGTATTTTCACTCCAGTCAGACAGCAGGACATCTCCAGTGCTGGTGGTCGTTATACCTAGTGGATTCTTCAAACCTTCATTAACACCCCGCGGGTACCGCCAGACGACTTCGCCAGTTTGTGTTAAACAAATCACACACCTCTTCTCCCAGTCAGACACGAGCAGATTGCCTCTGTTGGTGCACATATACCACGGCCTCCCAATAAAATATGCCCCGTTGTACTTCTTTATCGACCTTAGAAGGTACCCACACATGTCAAGAATGTGGATACATTTCCACGACCCCGCCGCTATGGTCAAAGGACTCAGGAGTGCCAGACTGGTGTATTTCTTCTTTGTTTTGATGGTGGCAAGCAAGATCAGATCTGGAATGACTTGAACTCTGACGATCTGCTTGGTCCCGGGAAGTGCAACCATCACCTGCTGGTCCAAGAGGATTGCTATGCCATGAGGTCGGCCATCTAAGTCCAGTTTGCTCTGGTACACCTCGTTGCCTATGGCATGGAAGGACTTCAAGCATCTATTGCTTAGGTCAGATACAACAGCGGTTTCGTATCCATCTGCAACTACGACCTTGATGTCACAGAGGATGTTGATTTCCTCACCTGTTTCTTCACGAGTGCTTATTTTTCTTCTCAAGTCTGACATGATCACATGATTTGAGTTAGTAGTCTCACTTTTATTGATAAATCTTGCCTTCATTATGATAGCAATGTCTGTAGTAAATGTTGTGTCAGATATTTTGGGAGGGACCGTGGCCTGATACATGTCACTTATTTGTCCTGACACACAGGAAAGGTATGCATGGCATATGTCAGCCATGCAATTAGATCCTGAATTTAAGGTCTTGTCGATGGATTCTGACTGTTCCTGATACATCACAAGTAGCTTACCGCCATTGGTATCCATGCGGCCACGCAATGCCTCGCGAAGTTCGATCTGCATCTTCAATTCAGCTTTTTGTTTCAACAAATAGAGCCGCATTTCAGAATATTTGGAATCTAATACAACTACTGATATACAACGGCGATGCTGTTGTTCGCGACATCCACTGCAAATGGCATTCTTGCAGTTGTTGCAGAATAGGTTTACATCTTGGTTGTGACGGTCGCATTTGGCATATCGTCTTTCTTCTTCAACAGTTCTATTTGTGTCAGTCAAGTCTAGGGTTGGGTGTCGACATGTCCTGGGGTTTCTCCTATGAGACTTCAGGCATCTAGTACACAGAGGTTTGTCACAGGAAGGACACCATTTAATAGAGATGCCTGTTGTCTTGCTGTGACATCGTGAACATCCAGAAGCTAGTTAGAAAGTCAACATTTCAGCTCATTATTTATAGCCCTTGCTAATCATGATTGTCACCCCTTAAAAACATACTATCAGATATGGTTGACCAACTAATTCATATACGAGACTACTTACGTTTGATTTGTCCACCTAAAAGTTGCTATTTACTGATGTACTTATTCCCCAACACTAGATAGCTTTAAAACAAAAGATCATATTTTATATGAATAAGAGGAACGTAGCTCTCGCTGTCTTGCCTTTGGAACATCTAATTGGTACAATTATCCCCAATGTGGATCGACCAAAGGGACTTTGGTAATATAAAATTGACAAGTATCACAAATGAATTTAGTTTGAAATTGTTACTCAATAATAGTGCTATGCGCTCAGTGAAATCTGTGATTGTATGCCTAAGCCACTGTATATACTACTCGAGCTTGTGATATAAAATAATTGACTGGAAGGTTACCTGTATTCTTTATAAGTTGTTTATCGCACTTGTTGCATATTGAGTAATGCATGTTTTCAAAACACCCTTATTCTTACCATTTTAGGAACCATAGAAAACAGGCAAGTAATCATTACTAAAGCTAAATTAGTATCCACCGATTGCATGGTTTCGCAATGCCAATGTGGGGACAACACTTAATTTATATACAGGAAAGAGAAATAATATGAAGAACACACTCAAATGTCTTAAAATTTTAGCAAATACTAGTAGTGCAAATAATATAGGAGTGACAACCATTATTTGCAAGGGTATATAAAGTAATCGACAGCCAGATTAAGATTTATTATCCAGTTTCTCAAATTCACATTCAAATCATGACAATTACCGAGATAAAACATAGATAAAACATAAATAAAACAATGACAATTCATGCTCGGAATGCACATTGCCGTGTTAGCTGGAAGCTATTATATTTTATATATAGGTGGCCATTATAGGAATTGTTGCGAACTTGGACAGTAGAACTATGTATTTCCTGAATGTCAGCATTACGCCAGTAGGCCTACCAGCCATATATAGCCAGCCATTGACAGTATATAGTAGGTCTACCAGCCATATATAGCCAGCCATTGACAGTATCGACAGACGGAAGTCAATCCCGTGAATGCCTTCTGACCGAATGTATACAATGTCCTCAGTATAATACCAGCCAGTATTTCAAACTTATTTGTTGCATCTACTCTACAGGTGTTGCAGATTTCTGTAAACTGAACCAGCCTCAAATGAGCAAAATAATATTAAGAGAAACTAAATTCAACTACATGTATATACTTGATAATACACGTCGACTTGGAAATTGTGTTAACAAATACATTTACATTATAATTATACTCAGCAAAATTAATTAAGGGCTAATAGCCATTTTTCCGAATGATAAATTTAGCTTTGTATTATTTTGATAACGAAATCCCATATAGTTAAATAATTACATGTTTAATCGTCGCAAATGATTGGAATGGGTGAAAGATTCCCGCAGCGACGTTAAACTCCATAATCACTCTCACTGATAACGAAACGTCTACAGACTCCAGGTTCTATTCTAGCTCAAGATTCCTCTATCCCTCCCTACTGACCATAAGATACTTTTTATATAGGTATGATCGTATATAACCGATAACAAAAAGTATCTTATGGTCAGCAGGGACAGATAGAGGAATCTCGAGCTAGTACTATCCATGCTTGCAGATTCACCGGAAGACGATTGGCAATAGATTGCTCAATCAGAGTTCTCCAAACTTTGGTAGAAAGCTTCCCCACCAAATATTTGCTGGCCTTTAACTAATTTTGTTGAGAATATTAACATATACGGCTTTTACATGTATACCTGTGAACAGATGGAGATTTGCCACCTGTAAGTCTGGATTTATCCCCGATGATTTGAAAGGGACTTCCGGTTTGGCTGTCTTTGCAGCTGCATCTTCTATTAGAAGACCTTTGCTGAAGGCAGAGCCCATGTTACCTTACAGGAGGCCACTGGCCCAGTATGCAGATCTAAAATTAATATAGGATTTTTAATACTACAAGAGAAAATGTTATGCAAACATGCGTATACGTACAGCGTTGACTGTATTGAAGAAATACAAAATAAATACATGCTGCGAATACTAACATATCAAATAAATTGCAGAATTATATTAAATAAGGAATTAAAAACTACAAAATAGTTCTATTATTTTATTTTTAATGCAAGAGCATTTAGTAGTATCAAAGGTATCGACAATGTTCAGAATCTAAAAGAGGGTTTCACGGTTCCTCACATTAATGTGGTCGTTTCAGTGAATGTTTTAAATTCTGTATAGATCTCGATGTTTTCAATCAAATAAAATGGCATCTACATGTATTAGTGGAAACGAAAAACAATCTAGCTACCACCAGAAGGCTTAATCCTGGTGGTCTTGAGAACAAATACTGAACGTCAATCCAAATTAAACTAACATTTTTCAATACTAGTACATGTATACACTATTAATCATTAACTAAATAACTAACTAATTAACGATATATCTAACTAACTACCTAACTAACTAAATTAAACAAACAAACAGAAAGAAATAAAATAAATTAACTAACTAACAAAGAAACTAACTAACTAATTAAATGTACTGTACTATTCAGCCATTTTTATTACACACAACACTAAACAAATATAACAATGGGCATGATGTCTAACATAAACGAAATAAATATTATTATTATCACAAAGCAAGTCAATGATTATAGTATTGAATCTGAATCTATTGAAAACCCAAAAAAAGGAATATTTAATTTTAAAAGCGCTTATAATTATGTCCCAATTGTATAATGGAGTGCGCAAAAAAGCATTATGGTATTTTATTTTATTTTATGATATACATACTGTTATTTAAAAAACCCAAATGTATTGTTAACTTAGTAGTGTTTAGTATTAGTTCTGCAAACTCACACTAACTTACCTTTTAATAGAGTACCAGAGAGAAAACAAAATAGCTTACTTCGTGAACGCATAATATATGAGATTTAATATACCCCATATTACGTATATACCGATTTGCTATACCCGTATACCCCGGTTCTGAGTAAGGAGGATCATAGAGAGTCCAAGAAATGTATTTACTGGTATCATGTAATTTACGTCAGCCAATCTAATAAGTTACTTCCTTATCTACGAGTGATACATGTTAGTGTCTATTCATTGGATCACACGATACGTTATGGAGCAACAAACAATAATAAGTACAGTACACAAACGAGGCAAGTTACTCAAGGAAGTAGACCGTGAAATTCCCCTTGTGCATTGTTTCTTGCAGTGACGGCGATACATTTATCTAAAAGATTCAAAACAGTTAGTAATTTATATTCTACATGATATCACCTATTCGTATTGTAATTAGTCATTGAGCTATGCTACTTTAAACATGGCGGCGGTTCATCTCAGAGCTAATTACAATAATATTATAACCCTACCAAATTGAATCATTATATCATAATTAGTATAGTTAGTAATTTGATAGGTTGAAAAATAAATATCACTTGGCACTTTAGTGGTTGTTAAATACGTACGTCTGCTGTATTTCCTACTGGTAACCATGGTAACACATCACAATTAAGTAGATATTGGTCTACATTGTATATGACTACGTCGTAAATATGACAAATGCGTCCCAAAGAGGGACCAGTCTGCCGAAATCAGCTATGCTGGAAGGCGACTGTCAAAGCATTTAACTAC
>JAULBP010102609.1:0-10755 GCA_032355345.1 Lepetodrilus pustulosus
TGAAGCTCACGCACAATCAACAGTCCATCCTTGGCAATGCAGACAGTCCTCAAGTATCGTTTTACATCCCGTACGTTGGTAACTTCTTTCGTAGGACATGTTCATTGTGATAGGCGTGAATGTGTCCGACGAAGATCAGGACAGTCATGCTGAGTAGCCTGCCAAGCGGCTCTGCTGGTGAACGGCATTCTGGCCCCGTCAGAGATGACATCACTAACTGACAAGTTGCGCACAACAGAGTCTGCAGTCTCGTCGACAAATTTGCACACCTGACAGCTTTTGTCGGAACACTCACTTGGGTTTCTGCTAATGTAGTCAGAAGGTATATTAGCTGCGCCAGAAATATGACTGACGGCTACTTGGAAACGACAAACTGTGGAAAGGAAGGTAGTCACTCTGGAACTCGCAGAAAATTCGCCTCTTTCCAACCTTACGTAGGCCTGAACGCACGGACGGCTGTCAGTGAGTACCTGAGTTTGCTCAGAAGATGCTATGATGAAGGGGGAAAAGTGCTTTACTGCAGTTCCTATAGCTAGTGCCTCCACTTCACATGGCATCCATGTTACTTGATACTTCTTCAGCTTGGCATTGAAGAAGCCAGCCAAGAGAAGGTCTCCACCTCTGGAGATGTACATTGTCGCAGCCAAACCGCGTTCCTTCACAGAGGCATCAGTGACTATCCACAGGCGGTCAGAGGGCCTTGGGATGGCGATAGTTTTGTTGTCATTGAGGGTGGACTGAGCTCTTCCGAAGGCTTGCAGAAGGTCATCTGTCCAGGTAATCTTTTCATTTGACAATCTTCCAGCTGTGACCATGTCAAGAGGATGGAGTATGTCAGCATACCGGCTCAGGACTCGACTCAATGCCTTGTATGCACCAACGAAGGATCTCAAGCCTTGTACTGTAGGTGGTGGGGAAGCAGCAGCCAATGCAGAGATTCTGTGAGGACTAGCTGTCAGAGAACCGTTGTTCCAGATCCATCCTAAAATGGTGGTACTTTTAGGACATATGACAGTCTTCGATGATGACAGCCTGAGATTATTGCGCTTGAGTTCTGACAGAACACTTCTCCAATTCTCCAAAGCTTCCTCTGGACTATCACCACCGACGAAGAGATCATCAGCAAGTTTCGCAACTCGTCCATCCTTGATGAGATCTCCCAGGACTCTTGACATCAGTTCTTCTAGGTATACTTCCGAGCCTGGCATTCCCATGGCACAGCGAGTGTACACCCGTACACCTCTGAAAGGTGTCGCTACGCCACAGTACTTTAGTGAGTCGTGGGAGAGTGGGATTTGATAAAATGACTTTAGTAGGTCAGTTTTAATAATAAACTTCCACTTTCCAATCTCACGGAGAACGTTGTCAATGTTTGGCATAAGAGATGGCTGAGGCTTACAGTATTTCCCAACTTCTCCGAATGACGTCACCAGACGGCTTCCTCCATTAGGCTTCTTCACAAGAAAGGACATGTTAAGGTATTCAACGGTCACGTTGGCCTTTTCTGGTGTTGAGAACACACCCTGGGCTTCTAGCTCATCAAACCTGGATTGAAGTTCAACAAGCATATCATGGTTGTAGTGCGGCATTCTACCCTTTCTTTGGGGGGGAAGAGTAGGACCCATGTTTACGACTGCCTCAAGATTGCCACTTGCCCCATTATATCTGGAAACTGAGGGTTTGAACACCTCATCATAGTCCATGTTGGTCTGAATGAATCTGTTTCTCATTTCAGGTGTGAGACAGTTATCTGGATCTACAGATATGTCGGCTGAAAATGGTCGATCTGTGGCAGCAGATGTCTGATGAATATCGGGGATGTCATCGTGCCAGGCTCCATTGTCGTCGGAACTCTCAACTGGGAGAATGTGTCTGATCTGACAGATGTGTTCACTTCTTTTAAGAAGTATGGGTTCATCAGTATTGTTCAGTACCCGTATGGCGTGACCAACAGCTGTAACCTCTTGAGCTGAAGGCCAGGCTTTGTCAGTTGCAGACTTTGCATTACTTGGAGAATCAAACCTAGGTTCCAACGCCCACTTCGCATCAGAAGCACTAGTGTCTGGAGTAGTAAGTTCAACATATTCACCTGGGAACACAGCTGTGAGTTTTGGTGGACTGCGTAGTAAGAGTGCTTGAGTACGTCGTACGGCCATATGTCCACAAGTTTGCTCACCATAGTAGATGGGTTTAGATCCTCTAACCATTATCTGACGCATTGCGGGTCTGGTAGCAATATCATTCGTGACTAGGAAGGGATTCCCGGCCAGAACATCGACATCCAGTTGGCGGACTACAAGGGCATCCAGCTGAAACGTATCTCTGTCACGGGTCACTTCACAATGGACTTCACCAATTACATCAAGAGGTGTGATGCCATCGGCTTGACGAGCTTTCTGTGATGCAGGCGTTACAGGTAGTTCAATGGCTTGTGCAAAGGAAGCTCTGACCATGTTTGTAGTGGCTCCTGTGTCCAGTGTTAGCCTAACTGGGTGATGAGTGTAGAAAGTGTTTAAGAAAGGCGACTGGATGACATCGACACGTTGTACAACAGGCCGTTCAGGTTCAAGAAGTGTTTCCGCAACAGCACCATATCCCTCTTCCTCATCAGGTGAGCCATCGCCATCTTCGTTAGTAAGACGTGAGCGGCCACTCAACTGACGTTTGTCAGATGCCGGTAGATGTCTGCAATCACACAGGTTGTGAGTATTGTAAACGGGTCGACCTGCAGTTTTGCAGAGGATACAACACTTTGCTTTCTTGAACCTCTGCCCACTTGAGCGGTTGGGAGTGAAGAAAGTTCCTGTGCGCAGAGCCTTTGTGTCTTCAATACTGCGCAGTTCATCCAATAGTGATGAGAGGGCCTGTGAGATTTCCGGTTTGAGTGATGCGATTGACTTGTTTCTCAGTTCGGCGCCATATTTCTGCTTTACTAGCTGAGGAAGACCTGGGTGTATTAGTTGAAGCCACATCACTACTATGATATTTTCAAGTGTAGGAGACAAATCTTCGTCGGCTGCAAGAGCTTCTCCATGATGTAATATTCCACCTTGGGCTGTGAGGAGGTTGTCTTCAATAAAAGCCGTCAAACGCTGGAAGAGGTCCTCTGGTCTCTCATTAGGTTGGAGTCGTATGTCCACCAGGTTTAGGAAGTTGGCACCAGTTGATTGAAATCCATAGTGAAGCCTGATTTTTTGCCAGATATCTGAGATGGATGTAGAATTTTTAACAATGGAATTTCTACTTATAACTGAGCAGAAATTAGCCAACTGTCCAAGCATTAACTCTAGATGGATATTCTTCTGAGCTGCGGTCATTCGCCTGGACTCCGGAATGTTTTCGTCATCGTCTGTGAAGCCTCTGTTGGGGTTGGCTGCGGTCTTCTTTTGCCATGTCACCCCATCAGCCAAGAAGGGGGCAAAATTCTGATCCAAAGAAAGAATATACACTAGATGCTGTCTCCAGTTTTCGAATGTATTTAAGGTCTCGATTTTAGTCAGGGACCACTGTTTGGGCGCACGACCCATTATAAAACGAAAGTATAGGATTGTAGGGGAATGGCCAAATAAAATATTTTACGTGTGTTCACTAAAATGTCTCGGAATGGGGTTAGAGCAATGAAGAGTACATATTTTATGAGAGTTTCTATTTTCTGTAGCGTGGTGAGGGAAAAGTTGGTATTTCACCGTGGTCCTTAAACTCTACGTTTAGTCTTGGAGTGTTAACGGATCTGAGGGAGAATTAGCTTCGTTAAATTCTCAATGATGTGGATCCAATCAAACTGCCACCACGCCAATTTAGACAAAACCCGATATCTCCGGAACATAGAAGTTAATATAACTGAACCAGGGTAAATACCAAAAACTGAACGCACATACAAAAGTAGGAATGCGAATAGTGGCGCTCGATGATCAACGGACCATTTGAAATCCGAGTAAAGATCACACATGAGTCCTCCACTTGGTAATCGAAGGGTGCACAAAACTTCTTGACAGCGTTGTGAGCATGATGGCATGAATCACCATCAATATCAAGCAAATGTGAAGTTCTCATTTTCCTAATCATCTGTTCTAAGCCGTTTTTGTAACCTCTCATAATGACAATGTTACAAGAATCCATCAAAACAGACATGAGATTGAGCCAAGGAATGTTGTTATCGGCAAACAACTTGTCCAGAGAATCGAAGAGTGTCTCTGTCAATTTGATTACACTGATAGAATAGAAGTGGTGCCAGTACACAGTGGTTCTTTGAATTTTTTGCTTCTTCAAGGTTCAGTGAAAATACAGCCAAGAAGTTCATGAAGATCTCTGTATGTAGGTACAGTGTCCCCCCGATATAAGGATATTCGATACAGAGCGGATTCGGATACAAGGCTGGGTCAGATGTGGATCCCATCTTTATTTTTGTTATTAACTTGTACTATCCTATAAGGCTGGTACTATATAAGGCAGGGGGTATGTTATGGACCCCAAATTCAGCTTTATGTCGAGGGACAGTGCTTACCATCAAATGATCTGCCCTGATATGCCTGTGGGGCTATTTTATGTCCTTGAAGGACACTGTCCAAATTTGAGGCGACAGGTCCCTTTTGAACTTCAAGCTTGTTGTTCTGTAGTTTGTTGCTTATGTCTGGCTGGGAAGTCAACAACGCAATGTTGTTCTCTCTCAATGCCTCGATAAGGCCTAATGTACCGAGAGGTATGGCTGTCTAGGAGAATGAGGTGTGGTCGCTCGGGTCCACAATGTATTTTAGAAGTGATCACGGACCACAGAACCCCAAACATATCTTCAATCCATGTCTTGATACATGTGAACTGCATCTGGCATGCCTTCACTAGTGTTGTAGGCATTGAGGGACTTGTAGTTTTCCCTTTTTCGATCTCCATAGGAGGTATAGACTGTATGCAAGCACATAATCTCTTTCTCTGCTACCCTCTTTGGAACATCCTTTGCCTGTCTACTATATTTAATTGTAGATATGCCGTTCCTAACAGGTACCTTTTCATTGCTAGCCGTTACAATGCATTTCTTGCCAAATAGAGGAATGCTTGAAACTCCAAACTTAGTTAGTAAAACATCATCAATGACACAATAGTCTGCACCAGTGTCAACTAAAGCGTGGGTTTTTGAACCACAAATTACAACAGGGAAATAGTTTCTAAGTAGGCGACATTCCGTGACTAGCGCTTCAATACTAGGTTCGTTCTTCCCCAGTTTTCAAAACTCCAATGATCGGGGAACTATCAATAGAATCTAATAGTTTTTCCTATTTGTACCGCTTCCCCTACCTGACATGCAATGTCTAGAAGTGTGTTCTGGTAGTTCTGTAAACCACAACAATGCGGCTCCGTCCAGATCCAATATCATAGCCGCGCCGAACTGTTCGTCCTTGCTTTTGTGAGCGGATGCTCACGTCCTTAAATTTGTGCATCCACGTCTTCAGACGGCAGTCCGCGAAAAACCTCCAATTTTAACGAAGGTAAACTTGTGGTTAATTTTAATCAATTGTTATTGTAATTATTAAAAGGGGTAATTAAACATCTGCATCTCCACCAATTGTGGCAATGACCTATTGGCTATTCTTTCCAGGCAACACCACGTTCCAACACAACTCAGTTTCATCCTTCTCTTGTCTCCAAGTAAACATTTCTCTCCATTGCGTTCCACAACTAAGAAAGATAACTCTATAATATAATATCAACTAATAATCAACTACAATCGGCTCACCGCGGGACTACTTCCACTTTGCTTCAGTAAAGCCAGTCCCGTAGGTTAGCCGAGTGAATCAACTAATATCAAATTGTCTCCCTATTTGACCATTACTCTCTAATAATATACTATATGACATATAATTACTAGAATAAAGAAATCGTAATTTTATGAGCGTCACAGTAGCAATAAAAGCGATTCCTGCAACCAAACTAACATTTGAAGAGGGTTCCGACAATTTGACTTACAACGAGTGTAGGCTACAGTTATTGTTCTGAGCAACGGGCCGCTGATCCACAGACTACATTGCATACCTTCCACAAGCTACGACTGTCGGACTGATTGTAAACCTATCTACAGGTGTGGATGCAGACCACAGCTCTGAGCTTGCGATAGGTTTTCAGTCGGTCGTAAAGGTAATATAGCTTCGTGGATCGGGCCTATGCTTGATAGTGTTACATGCTGAATTGAAAGCTCTTTCATCCTTTACTAGTTATTGTATGTCAATATGGTTCAACAAAATAGTCCTGCAATATGTCAATTTTGTCCGAATGCTCAGAGGTTTTATTGGAATGTGCATGTCGACATTGAAAGGATACAGCAATACCTAATCTAGGTGATTACAATACACATGATGTCATGTTCATATTGTCTGCTATACTCATGATATGTTCATATTGTATGCTATACTCATGATATGTTCATATTGTATGCTATACTCATAATGTCATGTTCATATTGTCTGCTATACTCATGATGTCATGTTCATATTGTCTGCTATACTCATGATGTCATGTTCATATTGTCTTCTATACTCACGATATGTTCATATTGTCTGCTATACTCATGATGTCATGTTCATATTGTATGCTATACTCATGATGTCATGTTCATATTGTATGCTATACTCATGATGTCATGTTCATATTGTATTCTATACTCACGATATGTTCATATTGTATGCTATACTCATGATGTCATGTTCATATTGTATGTTATACTCATGATGTCATGTTCATAGTGTCTGCTATACTCATGATGTCATGTTCATATTGTATGCTATACTCATGATGTCATGTTCATATTATCTGTTATACTCATGATGTCATGTTCATATTGTATGATATACTCATGATGTCATGTTCATATTGTATGCTATACTCATGGTGTCATGTTCATATTGTATGCTATACTCATGATATGTTCATATTGTATGCAATACTCATGGTGTCATGTTCATATTGTATGCTATACTCATGATGTCATGTTCATATTGTATGCTATACTCATATCATGTTCATATTGCAGTACAAATGTCACAAAACCTTTAATCTGATCTTGCTCCAGAACCTGATATGTCAGAGGGATAACTATCCACGACAAGAATCATTGTAGACAAACTATGCCATGAATGAATCTAATGATGTCAACGTGTAAACCACAATTATGTTGTACATGTATGTGTTTTTCATATGTTGTTCCATGTTTTCTTGGTATGTTGGGTTGTATTACATGACTATTATAAGAGTGCCAAATAGTTTCTTAACATCTTGTTATTCTCACTTCGTTTATTAATGTGCACGTGAAATGCAGTATGAGTGACTTTCTTTTTACAATAAGCCTGTTAATATTGACATGGTTTTGTATGTTTGTGAAAACAACTTGTTAGTTCATATATGTAAGTAAGTGCGTTTTAGACACTAGTCTACATTTATTCTTGTGTCGGTGGTATACCTTTTGTATTGTCATTTGTGGTCTTAGTTTTTTGTTGTTGTTACTTTACTGTAGTTTTATTATAGAACTTATGATCTCGTACGGTAAGTAATAAATGCATATGTAATAATAAACTACTAATTTAATTACTTTGAAGACGAATTACTGGCTGTATGTATAAAGAAAGTGTAATCATGTTCGGACCAGTTTATCTTAAACACATTACTTAGAACACGTTAATAGAACAGCACAGTTATGTGGCATCAGACTCTATCAACAAAGCAATGTCATCAATGCTGTATGTACATCATCATCATCATCATCATCATCATCATCATCATCATCATCATCATATACAATCGTATCAACACAGCAAAACGTACACATATCAACATATTAGTGTATAGCATGATGCTACTAGCCTGTATTTGAATTCAACCTATTGTAATCGACAACATGAGCTAGTCCTAGTCCGGATTTTAGTTCAACCTAGCGTATTATACAACATGATCATGATGCTATAGCCTTATTGGAGTTAACTTTTTTGATATAAGTTCAACGACAAGATGATGCTAGCATGTATTGGAATTCAACCTATTGTATTAGACAACATGATCATGATGCTATAGCTTTATTGGAGTTAACTTATTGCATTAGACAACATCATGCTAGTATCTATGGATGTCCAACCTTAGGCAACCTATTGTATTAGACATAAAATCAAAAGGAACACATACTAGTGAACACATGTATAAATGCAGTGCCTTTGTTCAGGTATTGCCTGCACCATGGATTGTATTCTTAACAGCACTTGTTTTTATTAACACTTGTATTCAAATAAAGCTGATGCTCTTACCTTTCTATTCTGTTTTATGTTATAAAGATGGTTATTGGTTGCCGCGTGGGCATGTAACAGCAATTTATACATTCGAATACCAATAATGCGGAAAGGATTCATCAATCAATATTAAGTGAAAGAAACTAAACTATTTTCTTCAACATTACAGTACTGCTTGGCTGCTATAGCTGGACAGGTGATATTACAAACCCCTGTTATACCGGTACTGGGTGACTATTTGAGCAGTTACTCCACTGATCCAATTTGGTGATAACCTCATGGGGAAATGTGCTTGGATGTTGTATTGTCTACGTTGTACCCCGATCTATGACGCATGGATGTCTGCACATGGTGAACAACATGATTTATCTCCGAATCAAACTGAAATTGAAGTACACGATCCATACTTAGGGCGTATTAAGATTTTCTCAGGAGTTTAGCCAACCCAAGGCCTAATATTCGTGTTTGGATTTCAACCGAATTCCATCCAATTATAAAAATAAATGTGACCCCCAATGTTTGTCTATGTTCTCTTCATTACTATTTAACTCAACACTGTTGGCAGATATACTGAACACAAAAAAAAACAAGCAAACTTTATTTTGTTGCACACTTCCTCACAAGAACCGATTGCATATTAAAAATATCCTAATTAATTGGTCCTATATGTCTATGTCTAGCCTGTATACTGGCACGTCTTTGTGAACACTCGTACTCTGTTACCCTAAACGGTGTGCATCCATGGACTATTTTGTGTAAGGCACTAAATGGGCGTGCAGCTCACGTAACCTGGTAACCACTCCATGGGTGTCATATTCACATGAGAATATACCTATATGAAAATGTCATTATACTATACTCTTTGTATAGTCAACGTGGCTATTTTTAAACCAGGAAGTGTATGCTGTAGACTATATGACAGACGTAATGACGTGCACATTTCAATTCTTGAGAGTCTACCCTTTTCACTGTCCTCTGATAATTGTTGCAATTATCGTGGTCTGCCCTTACATTGGTGAGTAAAACATAGGACAAAATCATGTACACTGTATACAGATCTATGCAACTACAGCTATGCATACCTATTATACTCGGGTATCGGAGTGAATGTAGGCCAATACTATCATGCAGCTTGTATACTATTCAATTGGAGCCACACATTGCCTAAAGGCCTGTACTATCAGTACCGTGCAGCTTGTCTGTATTAAGGTATACACGGGTAAGGTATTAGGGACGATGAGCTGTAATAAATACCTTAATGTTAGTATTATTAAGTAAGAATAGTGTTATTGAATATCAATCGTATTGGTATATAGTCTGTATTTTGTGTATGTGTTCTTGGTAATTAATGTTTTCAAGTCGGTACACTCTGATACCTGTCCAGATATAGAACTGTAGCTATAAATACTTTTATTTAATTAAATATACATTGCAATCTCATTCATTTAGAATTCCAATTTCATATATATTTTCACTATTGCACAAATAGTCACTACTTAAAGGCATACTATCACAGATGGTTGACCTACTAGTATATAACGGACAAACAAATTTATATACGAGACTACTTACGATTGATTAGTCCACCCATAAGCTGTTATATACTGACGTACGTATTCCCCAACACTTGATAGTTGTCAAAACATATTTTATTTGAATACAAGGAACGTAGCTCTAATTATCTTACCTTTAGAACATTTAACTGCTACTTCGAATTCACCCCAATGTTGATTGACGAAAGGGCTATATAAATTATCACAAATGAATGTAGTTTGCATGTATTACTTAGATGTAGTGCGTACGCGCTCATGGAATCTGTGATTGTATGCCTTTAAAGTTGATGGCGATGCCTGACGTGAAATGGAAAATATAGGATTCATTTGATCACAACTGTACGACACATTTCTTGTACTTTCTCGCTTCAGACGGTGTCCCAGTGCTGACCATCAGTCGGCGTCCAGTTATAGGAGAGAGTCTGACCATCACCTGTACAGACACAGCTATCGCCAGGTCCGTTATTTTCAAACACAATGGAGTGGTCACAGGTGGCTGCGCTGACGATGGAATTGGATACGAGTGTAACCCACCAGGAGACTACGTGTACACACACACCTCCACCACTGGCACTCTGACCATAGGAGCCGTGAACCAGACCAGAGATAGGGGGGTGTGGGAATGTCGAGTAGATGGCGGTCCATTATCTACAATTCAGACTCTTACGTCATTTACAAGTAAGTTAGCCTATGCTCATAGCGTATTTACCTGTCGAATAGATAGCAGTATAGATGTTGGAAACAAGACAATCACATAATGTGTATGTAATTTTGCCTAGAGCTGGGGTCGGCATCACCGACCAGGGGGTGTTCACCGACCACTACTCATAAAACCTTACCGTATGCCACAGATTGTGTTTACTCACGATTTAAAGCACATGTCATCTGCTGGGTTAACTTTCTGTTCAGGAATACAGCGTCGTCTGCTAGATAGTGCGTAT
>JAULBP010102620.1:0-10755 GCA_032355345.1 Lepetodrilus pustulosus
GATGTAGTCTATCTGTTCCACTGTCTGCTACATGATGTATTCTCTCTGTTCCACTGTCTGCTACATGATCTATTCTCGCTGTTCCACTGTCTGCTACATGATGTATTCTCTCTGTTCCACTGTCTGCTACATGATGTATTCTCTCTGTTCCACTGTCTGATACATGATGTATTCTCTCTGTTCCAGGACATTGGCACCAGCAGTCGGAGGTGGGGTGTTTGCCTGGTCGGTCAGTTATGGGGCTGATAACTTTGGACCCCCATTTGACCACAATCTGGCCTTCATTATGTTTGGATTGGTGTTCTTCACCAATATCATTCATTGTCTGCTTCTGCCAGAGAGACTCAACAAACAGATGAGGAAACCCTAGATAGTGCGTACTAAGTCAATACCCTATATAGTGTGCACTAAGTTAACCTTTGTACGATATGGAGCTTCCATATAGCGTCCGAATGATTTAAACATTGTGATATTGTTTCTGGTGTAAAAAAAACCAATATATCCCCTGGCGTCTTATGGACTCTGCCTGCCTCATCGTATGAGAGTTAATACCCTACATGGAGATGGCTAAGTAAAACAATGCCGAAATAGTGTCCACAAAGTTAAAGGCATACTATCACATGTGATTGACCTAAGTAATGGACAAACAAATTTCTATCCGAGACTACTTACCTTTGATTTGCTCCCCCAAAAGTTGTTATTTACTGATGTACCTATTTCCCAACACTTCATATCGTTCATTAATTAAATGTTTAATCATCGCAAATGGGTGAAAGATTCCTGCAGCGACGTTAAACTCCATTATCACTCATTCACCCAACACTTGATGTTCATATTTGAATTCAGGTTATGAGGCATTAATTATCTCGTCTTTGATGCATTCACTAATGAAGGAATTCTAAGAAATTGAGTTGGACCACTTTGAATTCCAGGAAAGTGTAGTCAAGGTATGCCCCTTTGTATTAATATAAAGAAGCAAAAGGAAATCCAGGTTGACGACTGCTAGTAATACACTCGATTCATGCTATCATTGTGTTGCAGTGGTATTTTGTCTACCATACAGCAATGGAAATGCTTTTGGAAGTACAAACATGTCAAGTATTTTGCAATTGTAGCTAAGAACTAGTCCGAAACAACCATACATATCTGTGATATTATGCCTTTAAACAGAGTTAAATACCATGTTAAACAGTGCCTTAGATAAGCACATGGAACAGTTGAGATATGTTAGTAATATTGAGATTGTATATATTTTTCTGGCAATTAAAAAATCAATATATGGTCACAATGCTTTATTTGAAGTGAGCATGTACTTTTTTCATGGAATGTTGCCGATGTGAGGGTGCTATAAGTCTTGTTGCTCTGGCTGCTTAGATCTACTAGGTCTGACGGCTTACTTAATTGTAATGTGTCTTCATCAGTCTTTTAGACACTTGTTTATATCCAATGATGCCAGAATTTAATTTGTATATACATGTATATATGTATTTTGTTGTTGTTGAAAGTTCTGTGTAATGTGTCGCTGTAGGTGTGGTTGTAGGTGTGGTTGTGACAGTGGTTGTAGGTGTGGTTGTAATTGTGGTGTTGTCGCCTATGGGTGAGATATTCCCGCTGCGACATAATGCAATAATTCAGTCAATCAAGCAATCTATCAGTGGGTGTGGTTGTAGGTGTGGTTGTAGGTGTGGTTGTGACAGTGCTGGTAGGTGTGGTTGTGACGGTGGTTGTAGTGCTAGCCGTAGTAGTGGTATGGTAATGTGGTTTCAAGTTGGAGAGTCGTAAACCCTCCGAACGTGGTGAGCGATAATGAAGTCAACAATGAACTGGAAACATTCAGAATGTACCCACTTATAGTAAAAAAAAAGATAACTCTTTATGTGATGAGTTCTAATCTTTGATTAGATCAGTGTGTGTCATTTCCTAATGGTGGTCATGATTTAAACACGGCAATAATGTCCCAATCAGTTAGCACTTAAATCGTCATCATTATATTCTATGCACATCCTGCAACTATGCTTAATCAAATAATTGCTTTCCACTAGTTGCAACTGACATGTATATTCTATCAGTATTGTACCTTATACCCATCTTCCAGTCTGGTTGCCATGGTTTCTTTTGTTCTAAATGTACTTGTATATCCGGATACACCTACACTTTCTCGGAGAAAGTGTAGGTAATATCAGAAATGAACCTACACTTTTTAAAAGCATTAATTTGTTCATTTCGGAGAAAGTGTACTTATATCGGAAATACAAGTACACTTTCCCTTCATCGAGTTATATTTATATTTCATGTATGCAGAAATGTGCCCGAACCTGGGATCGAACCAGTCTGTGGTCAAAACATAATCTTGATTCGATACATGGGACCAAATAGCTGACTGAAGATAAGACCATTCGTTTATCTACTTGTGACTGATTCAAGAAAGTCAAGTGGTTATGATGTGACATACCTATGCTACAAGAAAACTACATGCGGCACAAACTAAGTGTTCATCCAAAAGCATACCCAGCTGATGAGGATCCCCATGGGTGATCTGGCGTGTCGATGATCTAGTACAACTTACACTATGTCATGCATTTATTTTCTTAGAAATTACATAAATTTTACATTTAAATTGTATGTCATGTAGTACTAGACCGGAAGAGGGGTATAAGAAAGTTACATCCACACTTCCTCGGTGTATCAGTCTCGGAGGCTCCACAACCAAAACTGTAGGGATATTGACTGATACACCACGGAAAGTGTGGATGTCACTCTTGCATTTAAATCTGTATATACAGCCACATGCCATCAATACCTCAAATACATTAGAAGATGTTACTGTTATTACATTTACTTCATGATGTTATAGTTCAACACGTGATCGTGTGATGTTGTTATAGTTTTGCTTAAGTCTAAAAGGTGTTGTAGTTTTACATGTTAGTTACGTAAGACATGATGTTATAGATATGTTTTTGTGTTAATGCAACATGAAGACATTTATTGGGTACGAGTGATAGATTCCCCCAGCAAAGTAAAACAGTAAACACTGGGCTCCAGACTAACATTTTGAGTTACTTGTCCGCAGGGCTAGTCGGGACAAGTTGCAAAGGCCCCAAAGATGCTATATGTTAAAAAATATGTTGCCCGCAGTGCAATTTAACTTCCCCCTGTACGTTGGGCATACGTTAGTCTAGAGCCCTGAAACAACTCGCAGTTGAGGACATACAGCTAATGATTTTCTTCCTGTCTCATTGTCGTCATGTACTGGCGGAAAATTGCCGCTGCAATGTTAAGCTACAAATCGTTGACTCATGTCTCAATGGGTGTCAATATTTTCATATACATAGTGGAATTATTTAACGGGCAAGATGCATAGTATTAAATAAAAATAATTCATGTGGAACGAACTAGATATGGTTGTTGGAGTCCTGTGGTCATGGATTCTCCCGTTCAATAATTTATCATTTAGAGGGTCGTCAAGTATTCATGAGTGAAATCTTCCTCCCTGAGCATGAAACACTAATTCAATCAATCGGTGGTGTTCCTTAACTTATTTCCATCTACTTTACAACAATTGAGGAAGTTCCAAATGCGAGTCAACTTCTTAATTTTTGTTAAAGGAAAGATGTGAAATATATGCTTTCTTTCTAAATTAATTTTCTGGTACTTTGCCGTCGTCTGGGGTGCAATATTCCTGCCGCGAGGTAAAGCAATAATTCAATCAATCAACAAATTTGCCGAGGGAATTCTTCACTCCAAAGAGTTTTGAGTTATAAAGGCAAAAACAATGACATGTATGTCAATTTATTATATTTTATGCATTTATCGTTGAATTTAGTCCAAAGTAATAATCAGTACCTGTGATTTTATGCATTTATACAAAATGTTGTTTTACTTGTACATTTCAATGTTGCACATCAGTGTTTACTGGAGGCATTCCATTTCATGTGCCACTAGTTCATGTCATATTGTACCATATATTAAACGACAATGATATGTTTTTCAAAATGTTTGTTAATATTTTATACTGATGAAAAACTAATGATTGTAGATATTATTGACTAGTCAGATCATGTCAGATTGTAGATATTATCATAGACATTGGAGACAATTTTTGAAAATATATATTTTTTTTTGTTTTTTTTTGCGAGAGTAGGGATTGGGGTTGGACCCAAAATTAGGTCTTCATCTACACATTTTTTGAAAAAAATATGTACTCCATTATAATGACAGTTTTTCCAAAATCTAACATCATTTAAAATAAATGTAATTAAATTGCATGCAGTGTCCTTGACAATGACTAATCAAAGTTGTTTGACCAGTAGCATTTTCCAATGTAGTTGATAATTTGAATATTAGTCTCTGTGTGTATCAACTTGTTATATGTTACAGACGTTGTACTTTTGTACATCTCGGGTGGATGTCATTATCGTGAGTTAAATATACTTAACAGTGAAAGACTGATATTTCTCACTCTGAGAAAAGTGATATCGCCACTGCAGTCATAGAGTATAATCTACACTGCAGTAAAGAGAACAGTGTTATTGTCACTGCAGTGAAGATAACTTCCGGTACTCCTGAACCCGATGTGAGCCATGATGCCGACTGGCACTTTCATCAGCTTATTATACCGCTATATGATCAATTTGACATGTCGCGTTTAACATATTGTACCAGTTAGTATTAGTCGATTATTTGAATATACATGTATTATGTTTTGACTTAGATTTGACGTTAAAACTATTTAAGGCGAGCTCGTTGTTATGGTCAACGTTTTAATATAAAATGTTCGATGATCTATTGTGACGCATCTGTGACGTCAACATCAATTGTTCGGGTTGTGAGAATTTGTACTTTCTTTTAAAGGTTTTGCTTATAATTGTATAATAAAAGTATATAATAAATAGGATATTTCGTGTGTCTAGTGAAATAGTACGTACATGTATCTCTTATATCATCTCGTGACGTCACTCCATGAGATACATGCTATTTCACTAAACACATGAAATATCCTCTATATACTATGACTATGTTGCTTTGCCTGTGGCTTCGTACAATCAGTGTTCTCCATTTGTTACAATGTTTTCATATGTCAGTGTTAACATCAAGTCAATGTCCTTATCTTATCTTTATGTTTTTTATCTATATATTTATTCTTAGATAATGACATGTTTTATTTGTTGATGGAATATATTCTGTGCATATACATGTAGTTATGGCAACATACTTGAGTTTGATATGATTTAAATCATTTTATAAAGGGGATACATTGTTTTCTTCTGGTGCTGAGATTATCATAAATGGGTGAAAGATTCCTGCAGCGACTCATCACTCACTGGTTCTGAGATTATTCAACATCTTTGAGTAGATTAAGTTTGCACTTAAATCTCAATGCAAAATGAGTTTAGCATGAAATTGTAGTAAAAAACATCTTGTATCAAGAGCAGTATTTAATAGAACATTTATTACTTTTCTGACACAATCATGATAGGAAGAGCTGTCTGTATCATGGCAATAGTCATCATTATTGGTCTGTCAGTACCAGCTGATGCTTGCAGGTTTCCTTTTGTCCAAAACTGTCATACATTTCTCTTTTTATCACATTTCAACATTCTTAATTTCCAAATGAACAGAGTAACAACAGTGGTGTATGCGATGCTATAAATGGATATATTATTATTTTATTTAATATTATTATTATTGTTGTTATTATTATTATTATTATTATTATTATTATTATTATTATTATGAGTGAAAGAATCGTGAAAGTGCCATTTCGTAGTAATGCACTTTTTAACTGTACATGTACTTGTGTGTTTAGGGTTGCCTAACTTTAATAGCCACCTGTTTAGTATTACTTATGAATGGAGTCTTCTGTCTAAATATGCAGCAGCATTTGCTATAGATATGTATAGATTGTATAGATATGTTGCCATGTTTCTCATGACATTTAGAGTCTTATATCATCCTTAGAACAGATTTTGTTTGTTTGTTTGTTTTCATTTCAGTAAGAGTGTGTTACAGTGCTTCTTAAAATGTTAACAGTCAGTGCATGGCTGTCTTGTTAATAATTACTTCAGCCATCAAATGCAATAAAATAGACAATATTTACAAATGTATATTGTTTATAGTGTTGTCATTTTATATTATAGGCCTACCACAGCCCTGAGGTACCATTATTTGACAGGTGCGATTTTTTTGATTTTTTTTGTTTGTTGTAAAGCATGCACACGTTTTGATACAGCAAGGCGCGAGGCCTGCACACATTTCTGTGAGAAAGAAAACTTAAGTTAAATAGTAATAGGTTAAATAGACAGAATTTCTATTGCGTGATCCACAAAGTTGTAATTTGGGATTCTGCAGGGTACACGCATTTCCTAAAACTGTACAAAATTTGAATGACCTGCGTTAAATAGTTTTTGAGGAATGGTACCAAACGGGGGTATCTAGCATTACCTGCCAGACTACAGTGCATTATACATAACAGGGCATATTGTATATACATGTACATGTAATACGTTAATATACGTTAAAAGCATTACAAATTAAATACTGTATAGACATTAGTATTACTATTCGGTCTTCAGAGGACTGCCAGAGGATAATCCAGAAGACTTCAAGTGTCGCAGTGTCACAGTTCACAATTTCAAATGGTCGGATGGACCCGCAAGTGATTCTGGTGTACTAGTATAACACTGAGTAATGTATTCACTCTAATATCCCCAAAAAACGTACTCATGATAGCGCTACTATAATTATTACCTCGGTACATTCCCCGCCCCAACCGTGTTGCTAAAACGGCCCAAAACGCCAAGGATAATGTATCCACCACACCCATGTAATCCCAACCTAGTATCTCTAATATTCAAAGCCATCAACTGTAAACTACGTCTAAATGTCACTCTATGTAGAACAGAAAGCAGACTTCCTGTGTGTCTATTCTTAAAATTTCCAAAACAACTTCAATGCAAAAATACCACTCACTGAACCGCATTTCATTATTCCTACATTTAAAAAAAAAGGTGTCTGTGAATATCCGTTGATGCAAGATAATAAATCCCATGTCTACTTGAAAATGTCTGGGGCTATACCTCCAAATCCAAGTAGGTGACTTACATTTACAAAACACGAATTTCCTCGTACATTTACCTACTAGTATTTAAAAATACCACCACAGTTATTTTTTCTACTACCGTTATCTAGTGTGATGTTGCAATTTATGATGTCGGTATAGTGGCCGACGAAACGTCATAGTAGTATAGAAATTGTATAGTTTCCATATACATAGACACTTATTTGCACTACATTTCGAAATGTTCGGGAGCATGCACCCAGACAAAATATGAGTACAATATGTTCTATAACATATATTTGTAATATGAAATGGTTCTATATAGGTTATTTGTATATTCTACAAAGCGTATGCTACCCGTTATCACCAGCATCATGTTAATATCTTGATTAGTCGCTCAAGTATACTAGTTTGAACATGGTAGGGGTACATCTCAGAACATCAATTTTAACAAAAAAATGCTTACAAAATGTTCTATAACATATATGTGTATTATGAAAAGATTAAATATAAACCTGTGTTATATTCTACAATGTATATAGGATATATGTTCACATAATTATCGTGTTAATATATTGATTATTTGCGGATGGATACTAGTATGAATATGGTTGCTGTATATCTCAAAATATCAATTTTGAAAAAGATATGCAAAAATTATGTTCATTGACATATATTTATGTAATGAAATGGTTTCAAAAGGATTCTTAATTATATTCTACCAAGTTTACTCTATCTGTTAACTGTTAACACTAACAATAATATGATGTTCATAGTATGACATTAATACATGTTATAGAACATGCTTTGCGCATATTTCATATATCTCTACCATGTTCAAACTGGCATAATTCCATGACTAATCATGATATTTACACGATATGAACGGTCTTTAAAGATGGCCTACACTATGTAGAACATAGGCACATTATCATAATACAAATAGATTGTATAGTACATATTCTATGCATTCTTTGTCAAAATTGGTATTTGGAGATATTCACCACGATATTCAAACAAGTATACATCAGTGACTAACCATGATATTAACACGAACCTGGTGTTACCAGATAGCTTACCCTTTGTAGAACATAAACGTAAACTATTTTGGACCTTTTCTTTATACAACTAGGTTTTATATTACATATTTTACCCTTACTTTCTCAAAAAAGGTATGTTTGATATGCACCCCTGCCATGTTGATATGAGCATACCTCAGTGACGAATCAATATATTAACACGTCACTGGTGGTAACCGATAGTCTAAACTTTGTAGAATATAGAAAATCTATATAGAACTATTTCGTATTACAAACATTTGTCATAGAACATATTTTGCACTATATTCTCGAAATTATTATTTTTTAGATGACCCCAACCTCCAACACCCACCATGTCCAAAGTAACAACTCCACGACTAATCTTGTAGGTTTGGGTCTAAAACTATATAGTCTATATTAGTAATATACAATCATACAAATCAGTATTTCAAAAATTCAATACTTGTAAAAATGATATCTTGTAGAACATATTTAACATCATATGCCGTCAAATATGTATTTTTGAGATTAACCCCACCATATTCAAAGTAACTAATGATATGAACACAATATTGGGCTTAATAGCAATGTGATACTCTGTAGAATATAAGTATGGGTATTGTAATGTGGAAGCGCCAGTACTGTAACTGCATTATATGCTTATGTTTTGTTTAAAAAATAATGTTATGTGGGAAATTGATGTGGAAGCGTCTGCGTATTTGCTAATAGGCAGCTACGCGCCTGGATCATATATGGCATTTATTGACTTTTACAACGTAGAATATAGGCCTACAGGTAAATCCAATATCGCTACGGGATAAGCATTAAACGTATGTATTCCTGTTAATCCTCATAATATTTATATTGAATGTGAGGCCCGAATGATCCAGGTGTGTAGCTGGAGATGTTTGAATGTGGATGCGACTACCATGACTGATTTTAACATGTGTTGTACCCGATACACATTATCACGCCAATATAGCCAGGGATTATACGATCGCTGTCGGGCCATACATATGCGATGACATTTTGGAACTCGTAACCCGTATTACACTGTCCCTGCAGTTGTGACCTGCTGGTTTAGGGATAAGTTGGGTTTCGGTCCTCGTCTGCCCAACACAATACTCATATGGTAAGGTTTGTAACTTTTTAGTCACTTATGGAAATAAATGTGGATGCGTGCCTGCGTATAGGCAGATACGCGCCATACCTGTATATCCGTGATCGAGCGTTATAAGCATGTACAATACCCTTAGTGGTAACATGCATATACCAGTAGCGGGTTGTCGCGAATGTAAACACGGGGTAGCATAGCGACGTTTGGTCACGTGGCACCTCGACAACGAAATAGTAATATTATGCCTTTGCTGCTTTGAATATTGAATCAATATATACTTGTGCTGGAAACTTGGTGTTTGGAAATTATACCGCCTGGATGTGAGTATATTTCTTGTATTTGTATTTTTTTATTTATATGATTGATATTTGCATGTATGAGAACTTAGATTTAAGGAATTGCCTCTTGTCGTTTTATGTAAGACTACTAAGAGGTATAGCCGACATGTAGATTGGTTAACCCGGATTATCTCGCATTTGTCACACAGATTCTGAGTCTCTGATAGCAGCCCTAGTGTTTTGTAATTGCGAAATATTTCTAACTTCGTCTACACATGTAAATATGACCTATTTTATTATCTATCTACAACATATAACATATATGTGTGTGTATGTCTGTGAAATATATCGCATGTAAATAAGTTCCGCATTGGCGCGTATCAGATTTGTGCACCGATTAAATGACTTTGATATGCGTTACCACGGGCCGCTGTCACATAGTAAATGAAAGGTATTGAGTGAATCCAACGAAGCAGAAAATAGCTAGCTTGCACATACAATTACTGGGAGACATGCCGCGAACATTGACGCGATATACCCCTGGTCAAGTGCAGTCATATTGAAAAGGTCATTGGATATTAATTATCGAATGTATTTCTTATTGTAATATAATTTGAAGGAAACTTTCTAGATTGGATTACTAATAGATAATCACGTGTAATTATATTGTATACATTGTGATATACATTGTCATAGTTATTTGGTATGCCACCATATGGTATGTCATCAGGTCGTTTCATATTTATGTCATAATTTCGTATTTTTACAAATGTTTATTTAAATCAGGGTTGGGTAGGAATTAAAAATAAATGTAAGGTAAGGTAAGATATAGGTAAGGGATGTGCACAGTACACCATCCACTTCTGTGTTACTGCCTGCAAAACAATGAACCAATACTCAGTACAGTGACTGATAAGCATTACTTAATTTGCATAATTTGTATATTTTCGGCAAATTTCATTAAATGTCAATAATGACCATATTCATGTCGCAAAACATCACCAAGATAAATGACAAGCAATGCGACTTCATAACGTTACATACTATTCAAACGGAACATAGTCGATTTAATTCCCAGGCATATGACCTCTGGCGTAGCTACATATAGTATTGACGTTTAAGCTTAAAATCTCCATCATACAACCTGATATTTCTATCAACAGGGCTGTAGCTAGCCGTGGGGCAGGGGTGACAGTTACCCCCCTAGTAATTTTACCCCAACTATGTTATTTCTCATAAATCACGATATCACTTTGTAATTTT
>JAULBP010102631.1:0-10752 GCA_032355345.1 Lepetodrilus pustulosus
CTGCTTTGCGGATTTGATGATTCTGTTGACAACACGTGTGTCACACACGTACATTTAAATCTTTATTTCGTCATGTGTACACCTATACATATTTATCGATACCATGTTTTCCATATCGATAATCGTTAACATGTAGTTCCATCGACGATAATCGCGATTATCGATATATTTAGCCAGCCCTATTTGTTATTGCACTTCAAATGAGCTAATATATTTTGACAATGTTGAAGGTTATTAAAAAAAAAAACGTGTTAATAATAGATGTATATAAAAATTGTCCAGTAACATAACTACACATCATAAAAAAATTAAATAAACAACAATAATATTTAAATAATAATAAGAATAATGTTCAAATAATAATAAAAATAATAATGTCCAAATAATGGTAAGAATAACAATGTTCAAATAATAATAAGAATAATAATGTCCATTGACAAAACACTATATTCACACTCAAAAGCGTGCTCAAAGTGACACATTATTACTTTGGTCAAAGGATCAATGCACCCGCATTAATCCAAGGGAAATAATTAGCTGTAACTTGGTAATATTCCTTTCACGGTAAATTCACCTATGGAAAGACAATATCATATTTTCATGTAATTATTAAAAAATACAGCAGCTTCACAGAATTTAGCCTGGTAAAGAGATATAAATCCAAAATTACAAAAAGTATATTTTCAAATCTATTTGAAAAGTACATCAACCAAAGGCAATGCATATAATTGTACTGTACTTACATTTTCCAGTGTCGACATGTCGCTTCCACACCTTCAACTCGTCAAATGGAGAGCACCGAATGTATCTAGAATCACAAGATTAGTGTTACCAGTCTTTATTTTATGACAGGTGCATGCTATAGTCTTGACATAAATCACAGCATATGCCATGCTTTTGCAATATCAGGGAATAAATAAATCTATTGTCAATCCGACTGGACAACATCACCCCAAATCATTGCGTTAATACTTCGATAAACTAAATTTTCGTAGGTGGCATTGTTACATCACGTATGCATGACGTCATCTATACTTGACGTCAGCAAACGATTGTTGAAAATATTCATACGCTGCTCCTAAAATGCTGACTAAATACATTGATGCATCATGTTAAAACTTTTAAATCCTTTTGTTGAGTAATTTATTTATAAGAATTGACTGTAATTTTTAATACGTTCATCTAGGTATGAACGTAAAAACTGATGTGCAAACTTGTGTATGAACCGCTTCGCAGCTTCATACAGTTTGCACATCGGTTTTTACGTTCATACCCCGATGAACGTAATAAAAATTACAGTCAATCCTTAAATGAATGCAAACTGTATTACGCAGGTCATTCAAATTCAAATGTTGTAGATAAAAATTCTGTCTATTTAATCTATTACTATTTTCCTTCATACTATTGCTAAATATGTGGAGCGGTGCCGTTCTGTCATAAAACAGCGATTTACATATTTGAACACCAATCAATAATATGGGTTAGGTATGTCAAAAGAAATTTCAACATACGATTTGACATTCCAGCGTAACCGGGTATATTTGTTTTCCCTATGCTAATACTAGTAAATCCACAAAATGTATTATTGCATCGAAGTTACATTTCTATATATTCATGATTTTGATACCATCCCCAGGCACACAAATCTTCTGTATTGCACGAACCGTCATACACAAACCGTTCCTGACAACAACTTAAAAAAGTATTGTAATGCATGACAAGTCTGCTCCATACATGTCTACTTGGATATGGTGAGTGAGTGAGTGAGTTTAACATCGCTGCGGGAATCTTTCACCCATTTGCGACGAAACTTGGATATGGATACTAGTACCATTGAGTTACCGGTTTTCGGGGTATTAAGGTTTTAAACGAGCTGCGCACAATCTGTTGCCGATTGTATCAAAATTATAATGTTAAACGAAAAGATCACTCACTTTCTTGTAATTTTAACACAAAACACTGCTATTTCTACGAAGCGATTTAACAAGAGATCTGAAAAGCGAAGTCGTTCGTGCGGGTCACCATGACAGTGGCGTTTACCTCATTCCGTTGGTATACGGGAAAAAATGGCTATTTACGGAGATCAAGTTGGAAAAGAATTCGAAGAATTTTAGAAACTGTTTCGCAATATTCAGAAGCACAGATAAACCACAAAACAGTTCAAATAAACTCAAGGTACCTTAAATAAAAATATTAACATAAATACGAGATGCAATCTGGAAAATGACTAAATGAATACAAAAATATCTTGAAAATGACATTTTTATCATTTAAAGATACTACAATTGCCATTTGAATCGGAAATCTATGATGAATATGAACTTGCATTTTGACAAAATCAAAATAAGACACGCCCCAAACTGGATCCCATCTATTTTGAAATCGACAAGCGACATTCCATTGAGGTCATGTGCTTTATGATGCTTTCGATTTGTCTACATCACGACAAGAAGTGCATTAGCTAAAAACACCATTTTATGATGCTTCACTTTGTTAGATTGCATACTTACGTTTGCTGATGACATTTTATTACAATTTCTGCACGATATAACGGGGAAAATGTCAGGTGTCAAACATTTCCAACAGGTGGCCCAATACTTTGAGTTTTGGAAGCGGACGTGGCATTTTAGTAAGTGCTACGAAAGCGAGTTTACCCCGAAAACTGGACACTACACAGTATTCGAACGCACTGTCACAGTGTCAGTGCTAAAATGTGCAAAAGGCGTATTCATACTCATTTAGCCTATTGCCTATATGGCATTACCAGATTACTATTGACTATGTTGTGTTCTTATATTATGAATTGTTATTGATCATAAATGTATTTAAGCCATGTAGATCTATCTAAAATCTTACTGTAACACATGAATACTTTCAGCATATTTACGGGATAAATTACACGATGCTCTATTTAATGTCACGAGTGAACTAACTTAGACACTATTTAACGTGATATTATGAATCCCAAATTGCTCAAGACATTTTTAACGTTCATTTATTCACTGATTTTATGTTACAGATAATGGCCAGGGAGGGAGAGAGAGAGGGGGAGTTGATGGAGATAATACTAGCAGTCTGCTATGCCTGTGCCCTTTGACACATCCCAGGTTCCAATCCTTATGATCCAGTCCCAATCCATGTGCCATAACTCTACAAAACACTATATATCAGCTGCATTCATGACACATACATAACATGGACTAAGACATTTTAAAATAATAATGATCATTTTAACATAATCTTTAAAAAAATAATATATAAAATCATGGATGAACGAGTGTCCGAAGACTACAGTGGAGAGCCTTCCATCCCAGAAGACGGTGGAGACAACAGCAACGACTGCTACGTGTTCGAGTCGGACCACGCAGCGCTGAAGAACAACCCCGACTACCGCAGCCTGCTGAAGGTCATCGCAGTCCTGGAGGCCCAGAGGACGCAGGCCATCAAGGACATGGACAGGCTGCATGCGGCTCGGGACGAAGCGGTCAGAGACCCCATCACCTTCGTACAGAGGCTGCAGCAAGGGGAGACAATCGACCTGCCCGGGCAGCAGGACATCGCGACCATACCCACGATAGAGTGGGGGAAGTACCAGTATGGTGTGGATGCCGCGACGCTCGGGATGTCACGGCACATCACTCGGCTCAAGAGGCAACTGGGAGATACAGACTGTACGTACATGTGATTGTCGCTGAATTATATTAAATTTTTTAGTTTAATTTATTCCTACTTCATTACTATGTAATCATGGTGTAATGGGATGTCTGTACCATGGCAATGTAGTTATCATTCTTGGTTTATCAGTACCAGCCGGTGCTGGAAGATTAACTGCAACATTCAGCACTATGGATGTTTTGGGTTTCCTTTTGACTTAACTGACAATGTAAGCTGTGATATGGTTGATCAGAAAGAATCTTGAAAGCAGCTCTCAAATGCTTTTATTATTGTTGGTACATGTATTACATGTATTATTATTATTATTTTAAATATTATTATTATTGTTATTACATGTATTGTTGTTATTATTATTGTTACTATATAATTGTTCTTATTTTTGTTACAATTATTGTTATTATTACTATTATTATTACTATTATTATTATTATTACTATTCTGACTATCAGACATGGGTGCAGACAAGGAAGGACCCTCATCAATGTCCAGCTTGACCAGTGCTGCGTTCGATGACCTCTGTGACCCCCGGAGCGTCCGCGTCGTCCGAGGCCGCGTGAAAACCGAAACCAAACCAGCCACGTTCAATCAGCTGTGGACCGTGGAGGAACAGAAGAGGTTCGTCCTTGGACACCTTCCATGCTGGATTAATCTCAACTGATAATCTTTTATGGTGTTTCTGATTGCTTCTAGCAGTGAGAGGGTTAATTTGCCAATGGATGTGGAGGCATTAATTTTAATGTTTTTATCTCTATTAGTCTAACAAACATGAAAAGGAATATAGAGAAAGCATATTCGGACATCTACCTGGTGGTAATAGACGGTTGTGTTGCCAGATGTATTATTAGTGATATGACAGTGTCGTCCGGACATGGATTGATGATGATGATGATGATGATGATGATGATGATGATGATGATGTTGCAGGTTGGAGGAGCTGCTCACAGTGCATGGTCCCGAGGAAGTGGAAGCAAAACGCTGGCAGAAGATCGCCATCGCCCTCGGCAACCGCACTCCACAACAGGTGAGGGGAGGTCGTCGCTTTCCTTGTTTTCTTTTAAATCTTTTTATATTACGTAAAATATCTAACCAACAATTATCATGCTTTAGCCGTTTAACTGTTCATCCAGCAGAGAATGGGTACCACGTAGGATGTGAATAATAAACGTCTAGTGCCTTGAGTGGCAATATGGGTTATATACTTCCCAGGGAATTGAGAAGGAAATTGAGCGCACTGGCCCATTGACTAGGGTAATAATGTAGCACTACGAGCAGTGTAAATGCACCTATTAGTAATAATATTACCTGATGTGGTGGATGTTGCTCTGGTAGGTACTATTTTTGCAAATGTTTTTGGTGTGCAGGTTACTTTTCTTGCTTTAGCTATTTAACCCTCACCCTGTTGGATTAGGCACATGCACTGGTATTTATGGCATTTCCGGTTGCCTTCAGCATGGAGAGGGTTAACTGAAATGGTGCACGTTTCCTTTGTAGGCATTATTTTTACTCGTTTTCAGTGTGTTTTCAATATTGCAGGTTGCCAGCCGTGTTCAGAAATACTTCATCAAACTGTCGAAGGCCGGTCTCCCTGTTCCGGGCAGGATGCCAAATGTTGGGTCCGGGAATAAAAACAAGGTGGGCTGGTGTTGAGTGTGGAATACTTGTCATGTACGTCCTTAATGTTGCTGCGCAGTGTTCAAATTAATAGGGGATCCTGGGAGTCATTTGAAAACCAGCAATGTTAAATGGTATCCGTGGGGCTCCATGAAAATTACAGGTTTTACCACCATTAACTGCCCATGAAGAATGACACCCATTAATATTTCCTTGATTTTCTTTTGTATTAATACTCATGTGAGATGTTAAAGAAATAAAGCCACATATTTTTTTATTATTTTTTAAAATAATCTTTCTGCGTTATCCGTTTATCCAACTTATAATAAAGGTTAGGTTTGTCTTCTATTCGTGAGCTATAAATGACTTCATGAAAATTTTGTCACGTATGGGTGAAAGATTCCCTCTGTGACGTAAAACAATAATTCACTCACTGACTCACTTCATGAAATGCGTATGGTATTTGTTTGTGTTGTAGATGGGACGGCACCACCACTACCGCTACACCCGACAGTTCTACCAGCCGTCCACGTTCCTCCAGGCGTACGCCCCGCCTGTGTACATGTCCGACGACGAGGACGCCCGCACCCACAGTGGTGCCGTCTCCGAGGCCAGAATACTACACAAGTATGAAGACAGTAGCTCCTCCGAGGAATCGGTACGCATTCAGGAAATTTAAAAAAAAAAAAAAAATTACAGTGTCCCCTCGATACAACGCTGAAGTTGGGGTCCATGACATACCCCCGCGTTATTGTACACGCCTTTTACGATATTACAGGGAAATAACGAAAATAAAAATGGGATCCACGTCCGATCCCGCGTTATATCCGAATTTGCATTGCATTGGATCGTGTTTTATCGAGGGGGCACTGTATTGTTTCACAAGTTATGGGTATAATAAATCGTTTCATTTCAAATTAGAATTTTAGAGCAATAGGTCCTTGGCCCAGTTTCATGGAATGATCATAGACATAGTGTTACAGGAGCCGTTATTTATATTAATTGGAGTAGAGTTACTTATGACTCTATAGCTCTATTATTGTTTTATATGGGAGCCTAGGTCACATTGCTCAGAAAACATTCCGCTATTATTTGATTGTAAGGAAAGTTTTAGGGACAAACGTTACAAACGTAATTAGCGGGTTTCTAAAATTTGACTTGCAATGAATTGTAGCTGCAATCGTTCTGGGTATCCTTTCACGAAGCTCTCTTATTCACTAAGAGAGTGGTAGCGCTCGCTTTGCCGATAGCTAATACACTGCTAAGAGAGCACTAGCAGTCTCTTAGTAGATAAGAGAGTTTTGTGAAAGGATACCCTGAGCAATGCTGTCCAGGGTATCCTTTCGCGAAGCTCTCGTGTCCACTACGAGACCATAGTGCTCTCATAAGTGCTTAAGTGTATACTATAAGAGATTGTTTACAAGAGTGTTTATGGTTTTGTTGTAGAGCAGGAAACGATGCTCTACGATGCCCAGGGTATCATTTCCTGAAGTGCTGATATTCACTATGAGATCATTGCATTCTGATAAGTGTCCAATCGTCACATGTTAGATATGGCAATGAGAGTGATGTGGTCTTGTAGTAGTGTCCCCTCGATATAGCGCTGAATTTTGGGTCCATGACATACCCCTCCGCCTTATAGTACCAGCCTTATACGATAGTACAGGTAAATAACAAAAATAAAGGTTGGATCCACATCTGACCCATCTACAACACAAACTGCCATCATTCTGTCATTATATCCGAATCTGCTTTGTATCGAACAGTGTTATATCGAGGGGACACTGTACATGGGTTTTTATAAATGATAAGCAGCGTCATGTGGAGACCGTTGTTTCAGGAAGAGGAGAGCATTCCACTGGACTGTCGTCATTCTGTAGAGTACCAGCAACTACAAAAGCTGAAGTCACTCCGTGCGAAGAAGCTACAGGAAGCAGCATGTCATGTGCATCACGATGGATTTAAGGTGAGGACCGCATGTCCAATTATCCGTACTGTAAAACAATTAAATTACGTGGATGCACGTTGCACATAAATACTAAAGTTTACATATTCACAGGAATTGAAAGACACACATTTGTGATATTTTATTTCTTTTAAACCATCACAAGTGTCCCATCAATTTATATTTCTAACTGACATGAATATGGTATCAGATTTCAAATAAATATTAATGAACTCTTTTTTTTTTAAATGTCATTTCATAAACTTGGTAATTGTCTTTTTATTTTTTTAATTTGTATATTGCAATTAACACCAATTTCAGTGTGACATGTGTGAAAATGAGCCCATCATTGGTACCAGATGGCACTGTATCGATTGTCCGAATGAGGGATCGGTAGACTTCTGCGATGACTGTGTAGACAGGTGATGCTTTAATTTTATTTTATTTTATATGTTCAAATACAAGCATCAGGCATTGCAACAGACAATTGTGATTTCAGCAGAAAACAAGATTTATTTGGCATTTGCACTGGATGTGGTCTGGGGGCTACAAATAAATATACAAATAAATCAGCAAATGTCTGCAGATCTGCAGAAATATGCCATGCCTGAAGCATTATTCAAATGTTGTTCATGCTTCTTCATTGTTAATACATCAAATAATAGTTAAATAATTACTGTTTAATCGTCGCAAATGGGTGAAAGATTCCTGCAGCGATGTTAAACTCCATAATCACTCGCTCACTCACTTAACCATTTTCAAAGAATAATTATTACCCAATGATCAATCCAGCTATGACAACAATGAAGCTAATATTTGTTGTAAAGCATCAATTATGGTTCTGTCTTCCAGCAACCACGAAACGGAGACTCATAATTCCAGTCACAGACTGGAGGCTGTACGGAAGAAAGTCGAAGTGGGATCTATCGACCAGGATTACACTCAGTTTATGCCCGACGGCAATAATTACCTCGATCCCAACTTCATGCCAATCTCGTGACGGGGTACAGAACCCGAAGGAAGACAATTGCGAGGTTGCCGGTCACTATTAGGCGACTGGTCAGGCTGTCCGAGCGACCGACCAATCACCATCTAGAACATTGCCTTGACGAGTTGTTGTCTGTACAACATTGTTACAAAGTCTGTGATGAGAGGACACTCGCGAGAATAATCCTGAGCTGGTGCCAGAGAATGCTGCAGATAAACAACTCATTGAACGACTTATGATTCATTCCATGGCCTTGGGTTTGATTCCCATGCAGGACACGTAATACAGTGTCCCCTCGATATAACGCTGATGTTGGGGTCAATGACATACCCCCGTGTTATAGTACCCGCCTTATACAATATTACAGGGAAATAACTCAAATAAAAATGGGATCCACGTCTGACCTCGCATTATATCCGAATCTGCAGTGCATCGGGCAGTTTTATATCGAGGGGGCACTGTATTTACAAAATATACTCGTCAAAATAATCAAGGGCCAGTAACTTTTTTGGGACATGCGCATTTAGGTTTACTTTATTTTACAATGAAGAATGCACAACATTTACAGGTTCCAAGTACTCTCCAAGAACTTGCAGACATACTGTTAGAAGAATGGCACAAGATTCCTCAAGCTTCCACACGAAATATCTGTCCCTTAATTTATTTTGTTGAGTATATCTCCACTGGACCAATGGAAGTATCGTAGAAATGACTGAGAAGTAAACAAGTTTCTCTCTTCACACGATTTCAAAATTGTAATGGAATATTGTGATGAAATACTGTTATGTTCTGAATGGAGAATTTCTACATGGCAAATGGGATGTGCCATTTACAGCTGTATCATCAAAGCCAACAATATTGTACCTCATATGTTATTTATGCCATTCTTGAGAGATAAATACAAGCTAAAAACATGCTCGTGTTATTATTATCTTTCATGATCTTTTTGAAACTACAGATTACCCAGCCAATGGCAGGTTTGGCTATTGGCCCCCAGGATCTTAGCATCAATGTTCGTGAAAGTCACCTTTCTGACATGATCATGATAGGATGTGCTGGCTGTATCATGGCAATATAGTTATCATCCTTGGTCTATCAGTACAACTCAGTGCTCAGGTTTACTGCAGCATCCAGCTCTACAGATGTTGCAGGTTTCCCCCTGCCCTAAACTGACAAACCATGATAGAAGTGAAAGAATCTTGAAAGCAGCTCTCAACCCCAATAAAGACTTCATTTTATTTTACTTAGTACAGTAGCCAAACAAGGGTTATAAATAAAATAAATAATGGATTTATATAGCGCCTGTACTCCAACTTGACAGCTGCTCAGTGGCGCTTAACACAAATAAAAACGAAGAGAAAAGAAAAGAAAAAGAAAAACAAGTCAGTTAAAAAGATATGTTTTTAAGAGGCGGCGGAAGGAATTGAGACTTTTCACATTCTTGAGTTCCTGTGGAAGCGCATTCTAAAGTTGTGGGCTAACGATTGAGAATGATCTTTCTGCTAGTTTAGATGTTGTTTTAGGCACCACTGTGGGCTAACGATTGAGAATGACCTTTCTGCCAGTTTAGATGTTGTTTTAGGCACAGCTAGTCATTGTTCAGCCTCAGATCGGAGATCTCGTGTCGGATGGTAGATCTGGATTAGATCCTTAAGGTATGTCGGTGGGTTGTCATCATGGAGTGTCGAGTATGTGAGACATCGTCTTGTGACGAATCCTTTCTTTGATGGGCAGCCAGTGAAGTTGCCTCAGCACAGGAGTTATGTGATCACAGCGTTTTGTTCTAGTGATCACACGCGCAGTGTTGTTCTGAACTCTCTGGAGGTGGATGGTGTTGCTAGAGTTGATAAGCAGCGAGTTGCAATAGTCAAGTCTCGATGTAACAGAGTGAACTAGCATATTTGTTGTTTCCATGTCCAGGGTTGCAAACTAACTTGTTCTATATATGCACGAGTCAGTTCCCAATTGCATCAAATATGCCAGTATCATCAACGTTATTTGAACTCGGACATAGTCCCAGAGACTAAAAAGAATTTTTTTAAAATTTTGTACGATTTCATTCACAAATTTCCATATAAAATTTTAACTTGATCATGAAATCATTATGTAATCTCGGGGCCATGTGTGCGTTCAGCCTACACTACATTTTACTGCATAGTAATATGTAGTGCTAAGGAAGTTGTTCAACCAGCATATGTAGTACTATGTAGTACTATCTCTCACAACAGATTTGGATCCAGTAGTGTGGGAAAACCTAAAGCATATCAGCGAATGGATGATACTGCACACACTGATTTACTGCTTTTTTTGCTTAGAACCAGTTCAGTAAAGCACTACATGTACTTTTAAAATAGTAATGAAATATAGTGTAGTACGAATGTGCAGCCCTGGGTTGCATTCAGGATGAAATACATTTCACTACGAAGTGCTACATAGCGTTACAGTAGCCGTTCAACCAATACAAGGTAGGACTATGTAAGAGTTACATCCACACTTTCCGAGGTGTATCGGTCAATATCCCTACAGTTTGGGT
>JAULBP010102642.1:0-10752 GCA_032355345.1 Lepetodrilus pustulosus
ATATCAAGTGTTGGGGACTTAGTATACCAGGAAATAACAACTTTTGGGTGTACAAATCAAACGTAAATAGTCTCAGAATGAAATTCGTTTGGTCATTATCTAGGTCTATCAACCGTGATTGTATGCCTTTAAATGTAAGTGCTAAAACGATTGTTAGAAGAAAACGTAATGATTACGTCTTACAAGTGCTCAGTTTCCGTGCATGATGTTTCCGACATTTTATGATTTAGTTAATTGTGTTGTTTTAAAAATAAAATATCAATGACAGAACTTCTAAGTTGTTATAGTCGTAATTTTCAAGGCAGTAGCAAAAAAATAATAAGTAAAATCCTTTTTTTTTTAAAAAGGGATTTAAAAGTAAGTTTCTATATGCTGCTATAGTAAAGTTGCCACCGGAAATGATTGTTTTGCGGTATCTCACGAGAGTGGGACAGCTCCTATTTTACCGCTGACCCGGCAATTTCTCACAATGCTAAAGGTATCCTAAGGCCAGTAGAAATTCATGTTTGTTTTGTAAACATTTGTTATTTGTATCATTATTCGGGCCAGAAAGTTTCCAGCGGTAATTTCGAACACTGGCTCTGCATGATAGAAGGTCATATGGAGAACCCAAGTGGAACACAAGAAGTGGCACCAATAGGAAACCGTTATTCCAGGAAAGGTCCTTTACCTTGATGTCTTCTCTCCACTCGGTCGTCCCGTAGTTCTTGGAGATCTCGGGCTGGAAGATTCCGTACCCAGCCATGGCGGTGGCGAGTCTCGTCAGAGACTGACGACCGCTACCCCCGACCCCCACTAGCAGGGCGTTACCCCCCGGGACCCTCAGGATACGACAGATACGGGACAGGTGCTCCAGCACATATCTGAAAGTGAAAGTGAAAGTAGCAGTGAGAGGTGTTCATTATCTCTTACAATCATAAACACAAAACAAAAAATAATAATGGAATCCATTTGGCTCTATGCCTAACCACACAGTTTATCTCATCATTCTCAAAATGCCATCGTTGTATTAAAAGACGTACATCAATTCTAATCAAACTTTAAAGCCTGGTGTTCATGCACATTTTCTTTTAAAAAATTAGTGTATAATTATTTAATTAACTATTATGTCATTATATATGGGTGAAAGATTCCTGCTGTGACATAAAGCATCAAATCACTCATTCACACTTATTTTTAACCATTACCGTAATTACCCTAATAATTCGAACACCTAAATTAACTGCAAAAAAAATGAAGTACATGTGTAATATCATATATTTTTTTTAATTAATTCTTTTTCTTGTACAATTTCTATTTCTATAATGATGGCACCTAACCCTTCTGTTTGCACACACTATCAGTTCTCACCTGAAGATGACGAGGTTCATCCGTGTCTTATGGGTGTTGTTATACTCCTCCAAACACTGTTCCACAACGCGGTAGAGCTCATCTAGAGATTTGACCTCCTCATAGAATCGATCCTCAGGTTCCGCGTCCGGGTTCATGTAGTCGCCGAACATCAAACTGCGCAAATCTCCCTCTTGCACCTGAAAACATGGAAACAGCGTTCAGATGGAGATATTGTGGATTTATGTCAATATTTCTATAATTTTTTTAATTTAATTAAAAAATAAAATATTATTAAATTGTGGAAAGTTTGCGGGTATATATAAATATTGAGTTCAAAAATATAATTTTATATGTATCATACACCATATTATTTAAAATATATCAATAATTATTAATATTTAAATAATTGCTTAATGGAATTAGTTCCTTACATCATGGCAGAAATGCATCACCTATATACGATGAGAATAATCTTTAAATACATGACAGTTGTATCATTATTAATATTTTCAAATTCCTTATTTATCCACATTAGTGAATCTTTGTTTAGGTTCTTTAAAACGAACCTCCGAATGGACTCACTATACATTGTACATTGTCTTGGGAAAAATAATTCTAAGCATTTTCATAAATTGTTAAATTACATGAACAAATGTAGGAGTAATCTGCAGGGATGTTATGTTCTTAAATTTTCGTCTGAAGAGATTTTTCTCAACCCTGATGTTGAGTAGTGCCTGTAAACACATCTAAATATTGAGTATATATATAAAAAAAAATCATAAGTGAGTAGTTGTGTTCATATAGATGCACAGTGATCATATTTGCAGTGTTAAAAAGGGTTGGAAACAAATAATTAAGATATCAATAAATAATATTTGAACAAAAAAATAAAATGTTTATAAGTATTTATAAACAAGCATTTCAAACTACTGTGAGATATAAATCAGTGTTTGTTGAGATAGGCCATTTAATCTATGAATAATTGAAATTGAATTTTTTAACCTGAAATAAGTTTTAAGTATTAAGTTTTAAATAATTATAGTTTTACATAAAAATAGATCAAGAAAACCTAAACATATCAAAAGTAAGAGATAAATTCTCAATGTATAAATTATTGATTAGTGCTTTACATCGGAGTGGGAATATTTCACCCATATGTGACTAAATGTAGAAAACGATAAACTTATCTCAAGATACATATAGCTCCTTTTGTAAACTCTCCCAGCATGCAGTTCTACAACTGACAAGGCCTCTTTAATTGTGTAGCTTTTCATGATATTTTTTTTTTAAATTGGGCTTTGTAAACATAATAAAACTTCACCGTTATGCTAACTATACCACTCGATTTACCAGTGGCAATGTGGGGATCATTCTCAAGGGGTTTTAAGGGAGGCAACTCTGACTTACTGGAAGAGGTTATACAAATATACATGTAATACAGATCTTTATGGTGTTCTTTTATTATTATCCACTATTTGTAATTGAGGTACTAGGTATTTCATATATTGACCCCTGAAAACCTGTAAATACACTGTACTCTACAAGTTTGTGATGTCATTTAGAAAAATGTGTAGAAAAATAAAGAAAAAAAACTAATTCAATCCTTTATAACGTGCATGCTTTACATTCCATACTTAACCTACTCCCTGATGGAATATATCATAAGCCACCATGAAGAAGGTTAAGTTAACACTGACATTGCAGACACATGTAGAGAATATAGGTAGACACTTTGTGGCAATTATATTTTAATAAAGTACAGTGTCCCCTTGATATAACGCTGAATTTGGGGGTCCATGACAAGCCTTATAGTACCGGCCTTATACGATAGTACAGGTAAATAACAAAAATAAAAATGGGATCCAAATCCGCTGTGTATCGAACAGTGTTATATTGAGGGGACACTGTAACTTTAAAAACCTTTTTTTTTAAATGGCCATGAACATTTACACGAATCTGAAATTACATCACTTTAAAAAAAGAATCGAAACTTATATACAAATCCGCAGTGTATTGAACAGTGTTATATCGAGGGGACACTGTAACTTTAAATAAAAAAATTGAAATGGCCATGAACCATCTGACTAATTGTCTGCATGTCATACATAACATTTACAGGAAACTGAAATTACATCTCTTTAAAAAGAAATCTAAACTATTTTTTAAAGATATAATTTCTCCACGCCACTTGAAAAATTATCATTTTAAACCATTTTTTATTAAAGAGACATAATTTCGGATGCGTGTTATGACATTTATGTGCAAACCACAGCGTGAAACATCAAGTTCACAATTCACACATTGGTAAGAAGAGGAAATCTGAAATAGAGCTAGAAGTACATGCTATAGATTATAAACAGGAGAGAGAGAGAGAGAGACATGGGGAAAGACAGTATGATATACGTAGGGTTAAAAGATAAATTAGGATATATATACCTCCTGTGACCAAGAGAGAGAAAGGGTTAAATTATATTAGTATTAGATAGCAAGGATAAATATTAGTAACTGTCTCCTTGATTTTATAATTAAAGATTTCAGAAATGTTTCGAAATAATATATTATAATAAAATTGTCAAAATAACCATTCATAATCTGAAGTGTGTTCTGAGTTTACGGAACCTTTCTTTAATATGATGGCATGCATAACTTAGGTTTTCTATTCAAATCCCAATGTACAATTTTTTAGTTGAATATGAAATGATAATCAAACAGATTTCATAACCTCAGGAATGGTAAAAACATCCACAATATTTACCTTTCGTATTCGATCAAGATAAGATGTGATAAATAAGATATCTGCTCAGATATCATCCTTGGTTTATCAGTACCAGCCAATACTTGCAGGTTTACTGTAAGACCATGTCCTACAGGTGTTGTAGGTTTTCTCCTATATTGAATAACTGTGATTTGAGTGAAATAGTCTTGAAAGCTCTATGGACAGTTGTGATGGGAGAAAAATGATCTCGAACATGTCTCTATGCCACAATCCACCACAAACGAAAATGAGTTAGTGTTGTTAGTAGAAAACGTTTGGAAGATCTGAAATTTTTATTGTCTGTATCATACCTTTCCTCCCTCTCCATTGTTGGCGAGATGTTCAAACACGGCATCGAAACTCTCCTTGAAAGACTCCTTGACAACGCCACCTACAGTCCTGAAAAATTATACCACAATTTTTATATATCAATAATTGAAGGCAATATATTTCGTATGATGTTCTTTAAACTTTTTGGAAAAATGGTCATCTTTTCAAAACTGTTTTCAAAAATATAAAAGAATTGCCACAAGCAATTTGACAAGGAATAACACTAGCAATGCAACATATGTTACAAGAATATTTTGAGAATCTAATGTAAATGTTTCCATGAATTAAAGCAAGATAATATTTCTGTACAATATTATAACTAAATATGAGACATATTGTAAGAATGAATCATAATTTATATTAACTAGTTCAATCACTTTAAACAAAAAATTGATTGAATCAATGTTAAGGTTTAGCAATGAAATATTTTTTTTTTTTAATTAATGTGTCCTAAAATGAGCACAAATTTAGATATTCATTTAATCTCTTTGATGACAACATTTTCCTTACTTGAACAGCCAAGACCTGTCATCATCGTCTGTGAGACGGTCGTAGAATACCCTCATAACCTCATGCACCCATAACCTGAAGTGGAAAATGATAAATTATAACATATTAACATTTTGTTCATCATATTCAAGATTCATAATAATAATAATAATAATACTTTGAGGATTTGAACCAGTATTCGAAATATACGTTGTTTCCAGACTTATAGATTCACTGAAGGACCGGGAGATTCTGTTGGGTCGAAGGTAAAAAAATTGTTATGAATGTCAAGGGTTGAAGGTCAAATGTTAGGTTCAAGGTCAAATATAGAGTTCAAGGTCAAATTTCAAAATGTGACCTCGAGGTCAAAATCTCACCGAATCAGCTGCCGCTTGCTCTCGACCTGGTCCTTCTTGATGAGACAGACGCCCAGGATGACTCGGGAGAAGTCTCGCAGGTTGAACACGTAGTGAGACTTGGCGGGCGTGGGGAGCAGGTTAGCAATGGCTTGCTTGTACATCTCCATGGTGGCCTGCACTATGTTGCTGCCTATTGAGTAGAAGTCTGCAGAAAACTCTTGACCCTGTCGATGGAAAATTAATGTTAAATAACAAATTTACAAAAAAATCATATTTTTTTTGGGTAAATTACAAAATTATAAACATAAATTATTAAAGAAATAGAAAGAAATAGGATTTTAAAAACATAAAATTAATAAAACTATTTACTAATACTAAGAGCTATTTCCAATTGGTTATTTGTCGTTTCTTCTTTTCTTTGATTTCTGTTCTTGTTCCGACTTGACTAAAATTAAACTTCTTTTTAAATTTAGATTACTGTACTTTTCCTTGTATAGTACTCTACCATGCACCCCTTTCTTAAGCAAAAAAATACCTAGTTTCTATGTATAATAGGCACAATGACAATATATATATATAGAGTCATTTACTTACCCTCATGTACGTTGACATGATGGTAGAGAATATCTTGATCATGGTGTCCTCATTGAACGGGTTCATGGCCACGATGTTGAAGTGTCGGAGGAACCTGGGGGTGACGTGATTCCTCCCACCCCCGGGCGGACCCATTGCTGCTAGGAACTGGACGTCTTGCAGGGTGATCTTGGACGTGTCCTTCAGGTCGTACCTACAACAGACAGTGACGACGCTTGTAGGTGGGATCTATTACCTGGACCCAGACCTGGACCTGGACCTGGACCCGGACCCGGAATCACCCAGACAAGGTACATTCCCCGATCTTGGACCTGGATCCAGACTTGAGGGTCTACAAGCATTCCTCGAACTCGGAATCACATTTGCGGACTATTCACTAGACCTGGATCCAATTTATGGGTCCTGGGTCCTGTTGGACGACGCTCTTGTAGGCTACAACTATTGTAACTTCAATGCTTTCTATTGTGGCTGGAGCCCAGTTACAACTATTGTAGCGCTACAAAAGCATCATGCAACAGGCCCCTGGTCCGCTAAATAGACCTCATTTGGGTCTGGTCTATTCTCCATAGACTCAAAATCCGGGTCCAGTTCTGTGTCATAGACTCCACAGTGCAAGAATCACTGGTGAAATAACCCTTTCCCTGCTGTATTGGGCACACACAGCTATTTAGGGCATCTCTAGTTCCCTTCAGCATGGACAGGGTTAAGGAAGGGAGCTCACCTGGCTTGCACTCACTATATTAAAATTAATTTGTGAAATCGCAGGAATTGCTGGCTCTTGAAAAAGCTTTGTTGCTGTAAACTGACAGGTTTGAACTTAGTTCCTTGGGCTATTAAGCTACCATCTCTTCTGTCACAGTATCGGTCATCATTCTTGGTTCCTGAGCACCAACCAGCATTTAAAAGCCCCCTCTAAACCCTGATTCAATTTATAAAACATAATTACCAGTTTCCGTGATCGATGAACTGCCTGAGTAGCTCGATGGGAGGCTGGGCACCGTATACTTCTTTGGCCGGCATGTTCAGATCGTCCACAAAGATCACCGCCCTCTTGCCCATCTGCGGTCCGAACACGCCCTTCCGGCGTTTGTCCAGCTTCGACATGATGATGTTCTGGGTCATGTTGGCCGACGTCTGTGCCGAGAAGTTGACGAATGTCGGCTGGTAGCGGTCCTTGGAGAGGCCGTTCATCATCTTCTCCTGAACGTACACACTCTTTCCAGTGCCGGTCGGACCGACAAACAACAGTGGCCTGTGAACAGTGAACACAAGAAAGTGAGTGAACAATGAACACAAGTGAGTGAGTTTGAGATTGATTTGAAGTCATTTTGATTGTGAGAATACTTTACTAATTTGCAAAGATTTATTTATTCATTGATTCAGCTAGTTAGCTGGTTAGTTAAGTATATTTATTATTGATTTATTCTTTGAGAAAGTAACATCAACACAATTGTCCTATTATTTCAAAACAAAAGTAATTTATTTTCTATGATATCAACAAGTACAGGTATTAAATATTTATGACCAATGACATCAACAAGTCAAACGATACTAGTCAAGTACCAAGCAAGCCCCGTTACGACAGAATGATTGTAGCACTATGAGAGTTGTAACGTATACTTTCTGTTTTGTGGAAAGGAACCCAGGTTTTTACCTGTTGTGTTCGATGCACAGATCCATGAGGTAAGTGTATCGAGCGGTGTCCATAGTTGGCACCAGCATCTCTCGGATCTTCTTTGCTTTGATCTCGATTCCCTTGATCAAGTCGTTCCAGTGTTTCCATTGGCCACGTGCCTTGTACTGTGGACCAATGGGAAGGCATGTATTGTGGACCAATGGGAAGGCATGTATTGTGGACCAATGGGAAGGCATGTATTGTGGACCAATGGGAAGGTGTGTACATTGACTCATAAGTTACCATAATATGACAGAATGGTAAGAGAAATAATGGTTATAATAGTACTGTATTACTCAATCTAGTTTTGAAAGTTGTGACAGAAAAATATAACAGAAAACATGTCCATTTACAATAATATATTAAAACTTGAAACATAACATATATCAAATTCATAGTCTACAAAAAAATATACATGATCAAATTAGTCTGTTTCAGCATCATCAACTTTATTATTCTCTTTAGCCGCAGATAGTGGTGCAAGAGTACAATAAAACAAATCCTAAATAAATCAAAATAAATCAAAATATATTTTTTTTATAAAATACGTTTAAAAAAACTGTCATCAAGATTAAATAACAGGGTCGGTTGTACAAATAAATACTCAAATAAATGTGCCAACATATATTCTCATACCTCATACATGAAGTCGTAGACGAGGTTGTCGTTGGGGAAGGGGACGTCGATCTTGCCGAGGACCTTGGGTAGTGGGAACTCCTCCATTTTACCTGACAGCAGGTCTCGGTAGAACGAGTCGAACTTCGTACGTCCATCCACGTCCACGACTCCACCAATAGTCCACGGGATGGAAAACATCATCGATGCCTGCGGAAAAATAAATGGAATAAAAAACGAATTAATTTGTCTAAAATTTCTCTAAGATGTTACAGATAGTAATATCAAAAGAGAAGATATTAGAGAAGACAAGAATATGAAAAGAGAATTTATTTGGCTTGAAATTTATCATTTGTTATATATATATTATCGCTAAGTATCGAAATAAAAATTAACTTGACATTTCTCAGGTGAAAATGTTTTTCTGGCAGAAAAGAAATACCAACAGATCCATGCCAAAATACAGCCTATATTCTAGATTAAAATACAACTATGACATGGATATAATATTATTGGCAATTACTTATAATAATTAAAAAAATATATTGAACAGGAAAGATATTTTAATATATGTTTGACACTTTCATTATGAGAATACTGTTACTGACCACAAGATGAACTTTGGAATGTTTGTGCTCTGCTGAGTCCTTCATCGCTTCGTTCATCAAGATGTCGATGAGGTACATGAATGATCGGACCAAGTTCGCTGGGCTCGTAGGAACATATTCCTGGGGAAAATTTGATGAAATTAGTCATACTTTTAAAATGGTAAACATTTCCATTACAAATACAGTGTCCCCTCGATATAACGCTCAAGTTGGGGTCCATGACATACCCCCCACGTTATAGTACCCACCTTATATGATGGTACAGGGAAATAACGAAAATAAAAATGGGATCCATGTCTGACCCACGCCTTATATCAGAATCCGAGGTGTATCGAACCGTGTTATATCGAGGGGACACTGTACACACATTTTTTACAAATTGAAAAAATTATGTCTACACATTTACAGTAAAGTTCACTTAATTGCATATTTCTCTATTGTATAATTTCTGATAATAAAGTATTTTATAAATCATACGGGGAAAAAATTAAAATCGTAGTTTTTTAGGAGGAGCATAATATACATAGTAATATATGTATTTATTTTCATTGTATTTTCAGCCAACCTTGCAGTTTTTCCTGACGAACGTGAGGCAAGGATCCACGAGCCACTCAAATATGGCGTCGACCATTTCCACGTGTTCAAGCAGCGGTTCCGGGAACACGTGCAGCCACGACTTGACCAATGGTCTCCAGCCTAGGGTGGTGGGCTCCAAGTACACCATGCCACACCTCGACACTGTGGCGGGCTGTGGGCAGAGCATGAAAGAAAGAGGGTTAATGATTACTTAACTAAAAATAAATAAAAAATAAAACCTATTTAGTACAAAAATAAAATAAAACAGAACATGATTTAATTAATGTACAGAGCCAGCCCTATAGAGATGGTTACTTAAAATATAGACCTCTAACCCTCTTCATGCTGCAGGCAACTGGAGATGCCCTAAAGAGCACTGTCTGTGGCCTAATCCAGCAAGGAGAGGGTTAAGTGAATTAAAAAATTAAGTGTTTTATAGTTTTTTGTTTGTTTGTAATGGGATTTAGAGTCGCTTTCTAGAATCTTACACTAACATCACTTGCTTTTTATAGGACACCACCCCAGAGTAATAACTTTATAAGTCGTGATGTAAGTAACATGATCTTACAAATGTTTGTACATCCTCAAGTTTAAAAAACAAAACAATTCATAATAAAATAATTAAATTAGTGCTTTTCTCCATGGATGGAATATCTCAACCATATGTGATGAAACAAAAAGGAAAAGATAACTCTCAGCACTGACCGAGGCCTGCGACAGATCCATGGTCTCGAAGATGAGACTCATGACGGACGACATCTGGATGATCTCCCCGCTCATCAGACAAAGCTTCTTGTTGTCGTCCAGCACGGTATTCATGTTCTCGATCCACAGCGCGTCTATCGGCCCGTCGAATATCACCCACTTCCTCTCGGGTGTGTCCGTGGACGCAAACTCTCGGAACGTGTTGGCGACAACACCGTCCGTCCACTGTGGAAAAGAACAAAAATAGGACATTAATACAATCTTCAGTTTGCTGAACGAATGCATCAAAAGACATGTTAACGTGCATTGAAACCTAAAGTGGGAACCGCGGTGGTTCTGGTCGCGGTTTCGCAGCAGTGATCGTGCCTTATATAAACTCGTGAACTGTTCACACCTAAAGCCGCGTAGCAGAGCGGTTTCCACGCATGGCTTAGCTGTCAACAGTTCATGAGTTTTCATAAGGAGTGATTGGTGCAGCGGAACTGTGACGGGAACTGCCGAGGTTCCCACGTTAAGTCTGTACGCGCCTTTACTGTGTTCCTGGTGAGTGAGTGAGTGAATATGGAGTTTAACGTCGCTGCGGGAATCTTTCACCCATTTGCGACGATGTTCCTGGTAGAATGTGATGAATGCATTGTGCCAATTCTGGCGTTATGATAATAGGGGCTATATAAGTTTATATTTTAGTTATTACTATTATTATTGTTGTCATTA
>JAULBP010102653.1:0-10752 GCA_032355345.1 Lepetodrilus pustulosus
TGTCAGTACCAGCCGGTGCTCGTAGGTTTACTGCAACATTCAGCGCTACGGATGTTACGCGTTTCCTCCTGCCCTAAACTGGCAATCTGTGATACAAGTGAAAGAATCTGGAAAGTTGCTCTAAATACCCATTTAAAAAAAAAATGGAACTTAACTGATGTTTATGGTATCTCCATTCGCCTTCAGCTAGTAGAAATGTATTTAACATAAATAGAAACTTAAATCCAATTATCCATGTACAAGACAAACGTGACGAAAATTAACTTATAAATAATTTTACAATTTGTTATATAGTAACTTTCTTGCTAAGCAGTGTCTGTAAAAAATATCGCTACAATAAAACAAATATTACTTGATCATTTATAGCATACCACATAGCACGTTTACGGCTGACTCGTATATTCATCTTTGGGCAAGGTTAGCATTGCTTGGCGCGGAATCATATACACTAATCAGTTTTATTTGGTCATCCTCCGAACGGCCATCCTCGCAACACAAGGTTACTTCATAGTACCCCTGGCACACATCTAAGGGAAAACTTGCGCAAACAGTCAAGGAGCTGAACTAAAGTAATTTTCAGTGACCAATCAAAAAACATAATTAGCAAAGGAACGCAATTCCAATGTTAACTAGATGCACAATATTTACTATAGCAGGAATTATACGCACTATTTCATTGGATAGACTATTATAGCAAATTTGTCGGGGAAAAGATTTCATTGGTTGTCTGTTTGCGCAAGGTTTCCGCTAGATGTGTGCCAGGGGTACTATGAAGTCAGAACGTAATACATCTCTGTGGTGCGAGGATGCCCAACGGCATGCAGTCTATAATATTATCTAAAACAAAATTGACATACTACCAGAAATATCACACATTACTTCTAATTATAAACACACGACACAGCATGAGAAACATTATAAACACGAACAAACATCACGCCATCCAGTCGATCATGACGTCACATCCGGTTTCGGAGCGACCAGGATATGAGATTAATTACCCTTCGTGGCTGGAGTCTATAATCACTACAATAAAGTTAAAGTGTTGATTTCTTTTTCAACCCATTTTTGTAACACATTAATGTAGTTCTTTGTGTGCCGTTATCGTTCATTTGCCTTACCCATGTTTCTTCCTATATATAAGTGCTAGTTGGTAGGTCCTACATACCAACGTACTGTTCAAAGGTAAGTTTCGATATAGGCTATTCGGCAATGTATGCTAATGCGATATTATGGAATCAGAAATTAAATCGAATGGATTTTTATAACATTACTTTATAGAACTTCGACATTTAAACAAAAATAGACTGATGATTTTATGATGCACAAGAGGTACTATAATAATTATCATTTGAAGAATACTTGTCAAAGAAGTTGTAATAAGTTCATGGACTCCAGATCCTGTACAGTGGAAGAATGTTTCGTTTTGTTGCATACTCTAGAAATAGGCTGTCTACATGTAATACCTGAATCAGACTGTGTCCATTTGAATGTTTTAAACACAGTATCTAAATATTGCGTGTATAACCTAAACATACCTTTCAAAATAAAATATAATAAATCACGATATGTTTTCGTATAGTGAAACTTTTTCTCAATGTGTTAGCATGCTTTTCATTTGTAGTCATCAGCTGTCATTGTCTAAAGTCATTATATAGTAGTCTTATTGATAACTATTACACAAACTTGGCTTTGCCATCAACAGATACCATCTATTCTCTAAATCACATCGTTTAGTTGCCTAGTTCTAAAAAGCTCTATGTACATGTCGGGTAGGGTTTGCCAGCAGTTATATAGCTTGTACACCACAGCTCATTCTAAAATCCAGGATTATTCTTATAAACTGACAGGAAAGCGAATGGCTGGACCAGGGGAACTAACTCTGGTATTGAGAACGCACACGTAAGTGTATATTGTAAAAGTACACATTCTTGCTAAAAAAAATAGTTATACTCTTAAATTATTTGCTATTACTTGTCATGATCTACTGAGACAGACAGACAGATAGACAGACAGACAGACAGATAGATAGACAGACAGACAGACAGATAGACAGACAGACAGACAGACAGACACGTTTATTCTTATGAAGTTCAGACTGATGAAGCGTGTTCTTCAGATTGTTTCTCTTTCGTAAATAAATTAATTGTTTTTATCACATTGCTAACCATGCCATTAGCGAATACTAAATATTAATTGCTGGTTTTTGCAATGGTGCCTAAAATGGTAAAATGTGGAATTTTGAAATATTATATCAACAGTGCGTTAAATATAATGCAGTAGAGGTATATTGACCAACAACCAACCATTTCACACCACCGAGTACCTAATATACTTAAAACTCAAGTAGCATTAGAAAGTGACTTAGAGGGCGAGTCAAATTAAGCAAATGTTTAATGTATTATATCCATTATTTGTAGATGAGCGGTATAAAAATAACCTTTACAGTTTGACTACCAATTCTATTTTTTTAAATAAAATATATTTAAACCTAGCTTTGTCTTATAGATGGTGCAAATAATTAATGATAAGCCAGGGCATATCGGTATACTAATGCTATGCTAGTCTTTGTTTTGAGGTTCTTTATCACAGTGATCTCGTGATGATTTGTTCATGCTGGAAATAGAATCTGAAGTAACTGTTTTATCATTGTAAGACCCATAATTATATGTAGATATGGATAGAGATAAATAATTTTACAATCATAACCATGCGTCAATGTTCGCAGAAGTTACATTTCTGACGCGATATTGATAGGATGCACTGTCTGTAGAGAGGAACTACAGTTATCATCCTTGGTCTGTCTGTACCAGCCGGTACTCGCAGGTTTACTGCAACATTCAGCGCTACGGATGTTGCGGGTCTCCTCCTGCCCTAATAAACTGACAAGTCGTAATGTTAGTGAAATATTCTATAAAGCGAGTATAAACCCCATTACAAACAATAAGTGCCTATTCCCGATGTGTTCCAGATACCCGGCTGTAGTCAATGCTTACCCATCCTCGCATCACAGGGGTATTTATTACGATCAGAAAACTCTCCGTGGTACCTCTGGCACACATCTAGAGAGAAACTTGCGCTAACAGTCTACAGGAGCTATAAATAGAACAATAATAGCAACTATTTCATTGGATATATTTTTACAGCAATTTCATCGGGAGAATTATTTCATTGGTTGGCTGTTTGCGCAAGTTTCCCACTAGAAGTGTGCCAGGGGTACCCTGGAGAGAGTCTTGAACTTAATGCCCGTTATTACCCGTTTGAAGTGACAGGGAGTGGAATGGATGTCCGATGGCTAACTCTCCACCAAAACACAAAATATCAAAATTTATTTTAAGATTAAAATGTATATAGACTGGCCAAATAAGGCAAGATATATTCATTCAGATTGCGTGTAAGTGTGCATGGATCCATGGATGCATGGAAGCAATATTAGGTTGTCATTCTGTCAGCCGCGCGAAGCACATGACATTGTATAATTGCTGGAAGCAAGGGAAAGTTTGGAACATGTTTCAAATTATACTACTGGTAGACATTCCAGTTGTATTGTAGAAGCTGTATAATATTCAATTATATCGTTTATATTACGCTGACAGTAATGTCTGGTATTTATGCCAAACCTGCAGATATTTTGTGAGATTAGGAGATTGTATATGACGAACTGTTTAACGAGGCGCGAGAGCTTCCGGTCAGTAGTGAAGTGTCCAGAAGAGAAATCAGCTGGAGGGCGCTACTTTCAGAGATATCTACACCACTATCAAACTAGCAGTATGTCTTCCACAGTAAATTGTTTAATGTTTGTTGAAACAGCATTAACCCAAAATACAAATTGAGGACTTTCTGTTGATGTTAGTTCCTATTATTGCTCGCAACGATGTAGCAGCGAAGTTAATGGCGAGATAATTTAATTTAGTTTCGCAGTCAGTGTATGTTACAGTATATATAAGCCGACTTTCTGATAAAGGCTGATACCCTTAAGGTACGAGATGCTTACTGGAAGATCCTGGCTCTGTATACAGAAGAGTCTTGGTGGTCTACCTCTATCTAACAATTTCTCTCCTTCCTTTTTATCTCGTATTATTATCGCGGAATATCGCTAGCAGCCCAAACAGTGTGGTTCTGTGGCTTGTTATAAACGCCACTGCTCCATCGCGATCAGCCCATGTGGCTCCTGCAGTCATTTGCTCTGATATTAAAGAATAAACAATCAATTTATGAAGGAGTCTTTCACGGAGACAAGCTACTTCCTTGCCCGACGCTGCTTTATGTGTAGCTTCATTAGGGTTGTGTTTGAGCGACGCGATCTCCACAGCTTATTTGTTTTACGACTGATACCGCGTATGCCAAGAAGGAAACCCTCCCTGAATAGATAGCTTTAAGAACTAGATACTGCGTGAAGAAAATCTAACCGATAAAGGCGATGGGGAAAAAACATGTCTGTGAAGAAAATCTCGGAGAGAAGACACTTCGCTGAGTCCGCTACATAATATAGAAGCCAGGTTTTGTATTACAAGCATTAGACTGTCAAATAGAGGTTTCACTTTCCTGTATAGCTTTAAGTTTTGGGATATTTTCGCACGCTCACACTGTGAGCAAACAAGTAGAATGGGTGAACTATCTTGACGTTTGTGATATCAGGACCGCATACTCTGGTATTCACATGTTTCTTTTATTACAGTGTTGTTTCATGCTGTTATTTCTAGGTATTATGTTCGTTTTCTCGTTACCACATACTGATTCTTTGAACGCTCGTACTTATGTGCTTGCACGTGTGCTGGGTCTGTAAGACCCCAAGGCTGAAAGATTGTGGTTATTATACATACAAAACAATGGATTAATCTTAGCCTAAGAGCGTGCATAGCACTTCCTATAGCATGCTCTATCGTACAGCGGTTGACTACTACAGGCTCTTCCATATTCCAAATATGGAAGAGCCTGGGGCCGTATTCTCGAAACTTCTTAAGTTGCGAATTTCTTAGTGAGAAAAGATCTGTTCACAAATTAAAATAAGAAGAACACTATAGTTTGGCAAATTCTTAGTACTTACGAACTTCGAGAAAACGTTTGTTGGAGTAAACCGCTGTATGTAGAGCATTGTCATATAGGTATCCTTAAGATTGTCGTACGATTGTAAGAGCGTTTCGAGAATAGGCACCTGGGTATTGTTTCTCGAAGTCTCCGTATCTACTAAGTACTCTGGTAGCGATCTCCAATACATGGCGCTCGTGCACTTACGAGAGCGCTATGGTCTCATAGTGGATAAGAGAGCTTCAAGAAACGATACCCCAATTCTTACTGATGTTTTAGCAATAATAGAAATGGTAGATAGAAAACGTATTTATAAGATACAATTTTAGTTATTATATGAATGAACTGGTAATATTTTAACATAATTCACAATTTCTACACTGTATTATCACTTGTTACACACAACAATGCACGACTGACGCGCAAACGTTCACTTGGAAGATGACGGCGCAAAGTTTGTTTCATTATCTCTGTTCACTTATGTTACTTACATAGTATTCTGATCCACGGACTAAATTTAATCTGAACAGAATTACACCCAAGAACAAGTTCACGGTATATCAAGCAATCTTTGTACAAATGTTATACAGCACAATTGTAAATTTTGATTAACAAGCTTAACAAATTGTGATGGTTCGCTAGGCGTGCCGTCATACTTTAAAGAAACTGTCAACATAATATACAAAGCTTGACATAAACATAAACACGGACGGGTGAAAATTGAACTAAATATCAAACATATCATAAACCGCATGCAAAACTACTCCAACCTACGACTTCGTACCGCGAGATTATTTAGTCTGGGGTTGGTATGTTATTGTATTATCAGTACAAAGTTTGTCTTGTCGCCGGTGAGACAAAAATACTGTACAAGTAGTGTCTGACAAGGCCCGACTGGGCCTCCCTTTAAAATGTTAATCGTTTCGAGAAGGTATTCTTTGTGAAAATCCTTCCGTTGTGAACAAATACTATCAAATGTCAGAGTTATATTTGACATTTTGACAAGAAAGCAAAATTGTTTTCTTTACCTTGCCAAACAATATGGCGATATTAAGCTGTTCTGAAATTCGTGGACAACCTCACGTGGCTTGTCTTGCAGTATCCACAGTTTCCTAATCCCTCTCCAATGCATTGTAATATATTTAAGGGATCGCGTTTCGGGATGCTTTACCCTCTAGAAACTGATACATTATCAGCATCCCACGTTGTAATGACAGCTTGTAAGGTTTTTTACCCCGCATCTAAACAACTGCGCGATCTGCTAAGAGGGTGTGCATGCGTACACGATCGCCAAGATAATCAGAGGATTAATGAGCAATTCCAGCCTGTTTGTAACACTACGTTTGGACGAAGTTACACAACAATTGTCTCTTTTTTCGCAGGTTTCGTCGACGGAGGTAAGGATTATCGTAAACATATGTTGTTAAATGAATCTCGGTTTAAGAATGCCCCTCCGGCAATATTATCCGTGTCGAATTATTTCTTTAAATAAAGATAACAAGGTGATTTAGGCAAGGCATGTTGAACAAATACCTTGCATGAAACCTTTGTAAACGAAATATAGGCCTAATCCTTAATATGATATTAAGGATTTGCATGTAATTGTAAAACTAATAAAGTGCTAAACAAAATTTCTCAAATAATTTTTTTTTATTAATGGATATATTTGGATTTGATTGTTTTAGTTATTTGTCAATTAATATTTGTCAATGATACAAGGTGTCTCAAAATACATGCAACCCATTAACTCGATCATTATTTATTACTCAAACAAGATACTACCACAATTATTACATTTTCTCCAATGTGACATGATAACAATGAAATATTGAAAGTTTGAAGCATCTACATCAAAGGAAACATTTTTAGCGATGTTTTAAAGACACATGTGAATCCGGCGGGCGAAATTGTCAATCTTTCGAGTAACCCTATATATGAATCCTGTAATTACTTTGAAGAATTAATCAAATCTGACGTAGATTTTTCACATTTTAGATTTACGTCTAACAGATTAAATGGAATTATTAACAAACAAAACTGTCATTGTGTTGTGTTGAATTAATAAAAAATTCTTATCGATGCTTTGAGCTCGAAATTAAATGCGCCTTCCAAAATACATCCAAATAATGACCTACGACGTGCATGTAGAGTATATATACACGCCAACTTATATGTTACAAAAATCACTATCATGTCCTTAATGTATTGTTATAAATTGTAAATAAGGAGAAAACTACGATAAGTTTTTAACTTTTGTTAAATTTGAGTCGAAAAAATATATGTTGAAATCATGTCCGTAAAAGAACATATATTAAAGAATATACATTTATAAATATTTCATATTTTGATTTAAAGACCCAAGTAATTAATATTTGATTGTAGACTCAATTATATCAAAATATTAAATGTGTTTATTCTATACAATTTCCATGTATTTATAGTATGCAGTAGCTAGATGGGTCAACATATATAAATAACTCGTATGTGTTATTCGCCATGAGTAAAAGGTATAACACTCTTGAATATATAATATCAAACTATACAAGAGACTTCACTCGCCTCAACAGCAATACTATATATACTTTAAGTAGAGAAACTAAAATAATATAAAGCAAAATGTAATAAGACAAATAAACAAATATACGGACACCAAAATAAAGAAAAGAATCGTGTTTCTTCACAGAAAGAAAAAATAACAAAAAGGCACAAAAATATAACGTTTTATTAATTTGGACACAAAAAATGACAACGATGTGTTGAATATTTAAAAATTATTTTGAATATGTTATTATTTTTCATCTGAATTGACTTTATTATAGGTCAATAATCGCTTAAATTCAACTAAAGGCTTTCTTCCCAAATGCCCATATTAAATATTAATTTGAGTATGAAAACGTTTCAAAACATTGTGTAATCGCGTGTCCAGGTGTAACTTACGTTATAGTATTGTTCTCTAAATTAATAACGCAATCACTATATAAATTAATGTTCCGGGTGCGGTTAATTCTCCTGCTTTATAAATATAACATTTTTTGTTCATCCTACCTGTAAGTTTAACAATTCAATCTATATCGCTCATATCGGTGGGCGAAAGGGGCCGTATCGGCTACGTATGGTTTTGATATAGGAAACAACAACGGCATGCCCGTTTGTTGTAAATAGCATTGAGACGATTAATGGATATAATGCATTTTGTGCCTACGTAACTGAAATATGCATAATAATGAATGAGCCAATAGCTGCCACGTGTAGAACTGTGTATACACTATTAAGGTGAGAGCACTATATGGCTATGTCACATATGTATACAGGTTCACATTCCACAAAGTTTAACATTCAAATTGAACTTGAACATATTGCTCCGGCAAAGTTGTTCACGAACGACAAACTCAACGCATATACGAGAGTGCATCCATCAAGCTAAAACATCTAAAAGCATACATTCGCAAAGTAAAAACAAATCAACATTTACAACAAAAATGAAAACAATAAGTAATATTCTTGAAAATGAGCAATAGCCAAGGAGAATGTCATTTACCATTCCAAACGGATAACAAACCACCTTTCTCATAGTGTGTCTCAAGTACTGGTTAATGAAAAAACAGCTGGCAAAACATATCACGTCGTGTTTCTCCGCCGCAGCTGAAGGGGCCTTTGGGTGGTCGAGACTATACGGGAGCACAACTTGCATATGTGCGTAATTCTTGATTTCCTCAAATCCGGAAACTATTTCGCAACCTCTGACACCTAGCCATAAGCCAGCATCAAATCGGCCGCCCTTTCTTATCCACTATACCTACATCGATGCCAAATATTAAAATGGTTATTCCGAGTAAAAGAAACAAACACGGAATGGCTGTGTTTCCGAGCGGCGTTCGGGGGTTTGTTTGACTTAATGTAACTAGACTATATAGGAGACACCTGCTGGTTCTATGACGGCAATATGCAATATGATGATCGTGTTTGACACCTTCTCCAGATGGAAGGTTAGCATACGTATGTTTGTGTGCACCTGTTTCCAGAGGTGTGATGCCTGTTTCCGGTAGTGTCATAATGCCGATTCCATATGGAATTGATTTCAAAATATGAATTCTTAACCTTCATATAAGCATCCGTCATGTGCCAATGTCAACCAAGTAGAATTCTAATTATTTTATGGTTAGTCATAGATTGGTATTTTTGGTTTGAATATGAAATTCGGTAAGAAGCAAAGAATTGCCGCTTTGTGTGATAAGCCTTATTGCAACCAGGTATAGAATTCTAATTATTTTATGATTAGTCATATTGTTATTTTTGGTAAGAATATAAAATTCGGTAAGAACAATAGCCGTTTTGTGTCATTTGATTTATACCAACCAGGTATAATTCTAATTATTTTATGGGTAGTCACGGACTTTGTTGTATTTGGTAAGAATATGAAATTCGGTAAGAACAATAGAATTGCACCACTCTACCCTTATTTTACATTGAAAGTGAGCCGATTGGAGTTAACAGGTGTAATTAATCTGCCAAATTTAGGTTCGCTAACATGTATTCCAAAATACACGACTATCACCCGTCTAATAGACGCGTTTACTACATTTAAACCATTGGTGCCAATCATGATGGTATTGAGTTGATTCTTCAAACTTCCATAATTGTTAGATACAAGTTAGTATACATTCGTGTGAAACAAATTTGCATTGAACTTCAATAAAGAACCATCATGTTGATAGGAATGAATAATATTTTTAGAAATTGTTATTGCAATTGTTAAAGAACTTTGATTGGTGATGTGTCGACAATGCACGTGTATGTAATTTCTACGATACAGGTTGTATTGGAAACGTTGTATCATTATGTTCTAAATGTACAAGTGTGAACAATATAATAATATTAAAAGACATTAACATGTTGTTGTTGTTGTTTTCTGAAGATCGTTTTTCGATATACATGTATCCTAATTTGAATGGAGGATTATTTTTGTTTTATATTTTCTATTTAATTTTAATGTTGTCCAGTGAATATTTACATGTACTTGATTCATAATTAATATAAATTTTGTTCCTGGTCACATTTCTATTGGCCGGGTTGTCCTCATAGATATAATTATTGTTATGTGTAAACAAATAAATATTTTGTTCAGAGTTAACAAGTACAGTATGCATTGAATTGTCGGTTGGGGTGACTGGATAACCGAGTTAGGAACACATGTGAAACGTCAATAATCGCAATGATTGATCTGACGCGAGACCTTCATGTCAATTTCACATCATCTACCTCGGTGGCTCGTGTATTTGTTGTCTGTTTCACTGCCTAAACACGCTTCATGCAAGGAAAACACGTTCTATCAATGCATCACAACTGGCCATATCTACACTGGTAGAGATATTATAGCTAGAGCTTCAAGATGTCTGTAGAATAACTTGAAGTTCAAGTAGGTTACATAGCTAACATTTGTTTAGGCCTTTTCAAAAATATTGGTAGCACTTCTTTTCGATTTCTTAAAATGACTTATTTTACATTTTATATAAGTATTTGAATAGTTGGTATTTGAAAAGAAAATGTAAAAATGAAGTCATATAAAGAAATCTAAAAGGTTTACCACAGACATCCGTAGACATAGTCGCTACTCCATGTACTCGGGAGTAGCGCGCGCGCACACACACACACACACACACACACACCCACACACCCACACACACGCGCGAGCACGCACACACATACATACACTCACATACACAC
>JAULBP010102664.1:0-10751 GCA_032355345.1 Lepetodrilus pustulosus
AACGTAAATAGTCTCAGACTGAAATTCGTTTGGTCATTATCTAGGTCTATCAACCGTGATTGTATGCCTTTAAGTTAAACATTTACATTTTAAAGTTGGTTTTGTAATCGTAACTTCCTACATGTTTATGAGAATAATTCTGTGTGATTTCAGAATATCGTTTGGGTGTTGTGGACGGTTCACAGCAGCAGAGATTGTTTCCTTCTGTATGTCTTTCTTCATCGTGTGCGTGTGGATCCTTACTGGGCATTGGCTGCTAATGGATGGTGGGTTGTACTGTTGTACGTCTCGCATCAATTTGGGCTGTGTCACTTGAAAACACAACACTATTCTGCAATGATCTAGCATTTCTTTTCCAACAGAATCTCTTTTGTATTTCATTTGTCATAGATCCTTGCAGTAGTATAAGAAGAAGGCTTTCAAAAACAAACACAGTGACTTGTACCAGAAATGTTGACTATTGATAATAAAATAACAAATTTCAACAGTCTATGATAAATTAATTTGTAGAAATGACTATAGTATTATTATCGACAATGATGTGTAGATGCATGAAGAGTGTCCTGAGGGTCATTTGAAAATCTGTCACTTAAAGGTATCTGTTGCACCCCACTGAACATTACAGATTACACTATTAGCACTGGGCCTATGGAGAATGACACCTTTATTATTTTCTGAATGTCTTTAGCACTGTACGTGTACCGAGGTATGTTATGTATGTAATGATCGTCGTGTGTTTCAGCACTGGGGATGGGTCTGTGTGTGGCGTTCATCGCGCTGGTTCGTCTCCAGAGTCTCAAGGTCTCCACTCTACTGCTTATTGGTCTTCTAGTTTATGATGTTTTCTGGGTGAGTATCTTTATACTGTATCTTCATTGCGTACGTGTGACAGTTACCCTCTGTGACGTAAAACAATAACTCACTCATTATACTGTATCTGGATATATATATGCAAACAGGCACTGTTAATGAGCATCCTTAGTTATCAAGTAATTTATCCAATTAAATATAGCACAAACAATTCACACAAACAGCAGAATTTTAAAATCATTTATTTTTGTAAATCATTGCAAATTGATAAATGCTACCTACAGCAATGTTAATTAAGGAGAATTTGTTGACTTACTTGTTATGAAGCTGTTTGTTGTTCTGTCACTGACTGTTCCCTTTACTGTTACAGGTCTTCTTCTCGTCGTATATATTCAGTGCCAATGTTATGGTCAAAGTGGCAACAAGACCTGCAGAAAATCCGGTACGTGCGGTTAGCAGCATTAACAAAACTACAAGACCAATGTTGAAAGATGTTTGATTCTATACATCATGGAATATGTAATTCTTTATACACTATTTAGTGTATATTCATATATGTTGTATTTTTGCAGGTGGGTTTATTTGCTAAAAAGTTGCACTTGACAGGTCTTGTCCGAGATGCACCAAAGTTGTCATTGCCAGCAAAATTAGTTTTTCCAAGGTATGTTTATGTTTATGTTGTTGTTGTACTATTGTAGATTTCTTTTGTACAGTTTATGAAGTAATCATTCATGATATATTCCTGGAGCCACGTAGAACAACAAATCAATAAAATATCCAGCATGATGTATCAGGTATTCTTGATCTAAGAATAACATTGGTTGTTTTTTCCAGCTCACAGAATTCTAGTCACTTTTCAATGCTTGGACTTGGAGATATAGTAAGTAAACGCAGTCCTCACAATTAAAGAGAAGACATTAAATACCCAGAGCGTGTAGACGTGTGTAAAGTAGTCATTCATACTGTTTAAACGGACTACCGAGTTCAGGTAGATATACTCTACATGTTGTACTCTTACTTGTATTGTTGCAATAACAAGTTCCAATTTATCCAAGTATACTTTTACTGTTTTTACCCGCGATTTTGTCAATAAATCCTGCAGTGTATCAACATGATGACAGTATTTAAAAAAGCCATAAAATGTCTGGTAACTACCGCGTGCTCATGGAATTACTGACTTTTATATTAATATTCATGCTATCATTTACGTGTAAAATAATTGATGACTGTACCAATAAACACCGATTAGTGTAATACTCTAGGCTAGGTACTGTAATTTTAATGGACACATTGTTAAATACTTTTATATTAAATATAATACAGCTATAATCAGCTACAAGTACGTCTGCCATTGTTTCTATAAATTGTCAGGTGCAAAATTCAGCATGCATTTTGTGGGCACACAGACATCGAGTGATTTGAGTCATGCAAGGCATTGACCTGTTGACCTCGAGGTGTGTATTTCCTTGCAAATTAGTTAAAAGACAACGATGTAATTGTTTCAAAATGCACTATGCATTTAAGTTTAATATTGAATGATACAAACACTCAATATGTTCTATGACAAATATTATGTTCGCGCGTAAGATACGTGTGAAAATGAGCAATACTCCGTTTGCGTACACGTTCGTTTATCATTTTTGTAAACGTCTACCGACGAAACACAAAACAACACCAGTTATACGTGTTCACATGACAGCCTTACTAGCAATACCAGTATGCATTAGGAATTATTAGAAAACTTTTCCTAGTTTCTTCAAGATTTGGTTACGGTAGGTAAAATAGTGCATTGTGACATGCTTACAGAGCAATTGTGCACAGTGTTGATTGGATATATTTATATAATTTTCATCTCGAGTGTATCATGATAAATGTTTTCATTATGAAATCTTAAGATCAAATCGTCAATGAAATCAATTGGAAATATACTGTATTCAGGATAGGTAGCACATTTCTACAACTGGTGTCATTGCATATGGGTGAATGTTTCCTGCTGTGTAGTAAAATAATGAATCGCTTGCTCACTGGAGAAATGGTGTTTGTACAACTTGTTGTAGTTGCTGGTTACAATGTACCAGTGTTGTTCCTGCAGGTAATGCCCGGTCTACTTCTGTGTTTCGTGTTGCGGTACGATGCGTACAAGAAGCTACAGACGAGCTCAGCGGAGGCAGGCGTCCCTCCACCCTCCACCTACGTGCAGAAAATCACGTATTTCCACTGTTCCCTCCTGGGCTATTTCTTAGGTAGGTAGTCACTCACTCATCTTTTCATCACTCTTATGTCAAGTAGGAAGATTTGGAAGATTTTCAAAAGCATAATAAAACTATGCCTCTTTGAAACTTTTCAGTCACCTTTTAAGATTTTGTTATTTGAAATGTTTGTCATCTTATGAAAATCTGTTTGAAAAGTTTAGTGCTATTATTAAATGCCAAGGCAACATTCATGGTCGGTAACAAGCTTTTAAGGTTTTCAGTAGTATCAAATCTGATCCATGGAATGTGTGTATATGTTGAAATGACTATAGGTGTGTGTCTGTGTTGTGTGTTGTGGTGTGATATGAGCATGCAGACTGGTTTTGGAAAGTTTAAGACATGGTGTGTGTATTTTTCTCAGGTCTGTTAACGGCAACTATATCCTCAGAGATGTTTAAAGCTGCACAGCCAGCCCTGCTGTATCTGGTGCCCTTCACACTGCTACCACTACTGTGTATGGCCTACCTCAAGGTTAGTCACTGCTACCACTACTGTGTATGGCCTACCTCAAGGTTAGTCACACTGCTACCACTACTGTGTATGGCCTACCACAAGGTTAGTCACTCTGCTACCACTACTGTGTATGGCCTACCTCAAGGTTAGTCACTGCCACCACTACTGTGTTTGGTGCCAAGTTTTGTAATGAGATTTGAACTACAAGGTAAAACAATGAATCACTCATTCTCTCAAAATGATATTTAATGTTTCCTAACTGTAATATGTTTTGTCTTACAGGGAGACCTACGACGAATGTGGCATGAGCCGTTTATAGCATCGACTCCGCCGAAAAACATTGAAGTATAGTTAGTATTGTTGTGCTGGGACTACTGGACAGTGATACTGAGGAGTGTGGTGTCACTATGGAATGTGGTGTCACTATGGAATGTGGTGTCACTAAGAATTGTGTCACTGTGGAATGTGGTGTCACTGACTGGTGGTGGATGTGGTGTTTTACTTCCATTCAGAGCGGTTTTACCGCTGCCAAACAAAACGGAGAACGAACCTACAATAGTCGGCAACCACAGATGTCAAAATGATCTGCATCATCATGATTTTACTCCAGATCTTCGTTCATCATAGTCACACAGCATTATTTAGTTAGAAATTTATACATTTATGATGTTCAGTTACATTCATCAACATTCATCATCATCATACTTTGATAGAAACGTAAAATTAGATTTATCAGAACAGCATAATCTTGATTATTTGTAGCAATGAATTCATAATTTATACATTTGTATACATTCATTTCATCACATGGATAAGGATGAGATCGTTCTGATTTGCTGGAGATCAGTGATAACGCAGCAAAGTGCTTGTGGAACAGTTGCAGACAGCGGTCGAGCTCAGATATATCTGTAAAACTGTAGAACAAAGAGACTGGATTCTGTTTATGGGTGTCTATATTCAATCTTCCACTCTGACCACATTGTGTGTTTGTGTATGTGGTCAGTGATGAAATTATTTATTAGAAAACTTGCACCTGAAGAAGATTATCCATGTTTATCAAGCAAAGATTCCTTTCAGATTGGAGAGGATAAAAGTTACAATGTGTGTCCAGTACTAATAATGGATTGGTGATACTGTAATCTATTTATACTGAAACAAAGCTTGAAGAGTATTTACAAACTGCAAGTTTTCTGGAGGTGACCTTCTGTTTCAAAGTGTGCATCTTATGCAAGCCATGGGATATTGTGCTTCTTTGCACGTGGTATAATTCTCCATTGTTGCTGTTCATGCAGCATAATTAATTTACTTAAGTATCAGGGTATCCATTCACAAAGCTCTCTTCAACACTGGAGCGACCATAGCACTATGCTTTCTTAGTGGATTAGAGAGCTTTGTGAAAGGATACCCTGATTTGCAAGATATTCTTGGATGTATTCAATAACGGAACAGTCTTGAAATCTTGTGAAAGGTGGTGGGAAGGCAACCTTAACCCTCTCCCTGCTGCAGGCAACGTAGATGCCCTGAACAGCAGTGTATGTGCATAATTCAACAGGGAAAGGGTTAAAGCAATGCGTTCAATATGAGCAAAATGCATGCAGCAAGCCCATCTGAATGTTTTCAACTTGTTCAGCTTGTTGACAGGTAATAAGAGTGTGGTATGGAAACCGTTATCCTTCCCATTTACAATGCATTTTGTAATCAACAAGAACATCAGCTGTATTCAATTTGGGATAGTCGAGTCAAGTCAGGGGAGATAATTCAAATCTGATTGGTCAATTTAAAAACAGCTTTGGGAGTCAACAAGAGTGGTGGAAGCATGGTGGAAGGTGAAAACACATTCCTCATTTGTCAACAACACTTGTTACATTCCGGATGAACAGTTCTTGTGCTAATATGCACAGGTCCAAAGTACGTGACTAGACCATCAATCCCTATCAAGTCTCTAGACCATCAATCCCTATCAAGTCTCGTATAAATGCAAATGTTACAAGTTGTAGCAGTGTCGGGTTGGGTATGTGTTTTTGTGTTTCCTGTGTATGATTGTCCCCACTGAGCTGCATACAAGGCTGAACAGTATCCCATGGCTTACACACAATGTCAAACAATATGTATGGCTTATTATTAAAATATATTGTCGTGAGATTTTATTTGTAGACTTTCTAAGTTTTCCAAATGAATGGAATAGTCTTTATGTTGTACTACAGTGCAAATTGTAGGTCTACACACTTGGTAATTTGAATGCTACCTTTTCAGAAGTTGGAAGTCATCAGCTCGGTTAAACACCAAAACAAAACTGTCTATTTAAGCGCAATGGATAGGAAAATTGCGAGTTATATTAGAAAACTTTTGACAAATTGGGTTTGGCTGCTGCTAACTTGGCACTTGTGATATGGTAACATTGCAAACTACTTAGAAGTACGGCCCCCTGCGTCATGAGGACAAGCCCTGAACATGGATTGGTGAAAGTTGGTTGTATGTCTAGTCATTTTGTGTTAATAATTATTTTTTTTTTTTTTTTATGTATACAAGTAACAAGGCAAATTTTGTTCTTGTTGATCCACTGCTGTACAAATGGAAAGAGAGAAAACTGTAGTATTAAATTAATTGTTAACTAAGTCATATTTAGTAATTTTATTGTTTAAAATGTTTTGTACTATCTTTAATTATTGAAGTAGTAAGCAAGCAAGTTGGCTCAGTGACCGTGACCTACATTAGCAACATTGTGGAGTAATTCCGGGGATCTGTTTAATCTTCATCATGCTGGCAGTGACCATAATGTCCCGTTCTATCATTGAACTATTATGATGCAGTATACAATGTCATGGCTTTGCTTGTTTGCAACTTAAATCAAGTTATTATCAAATTCACTTTTCATCAGTTTAATATCACGACTAAATTCACTGAAAATATTATCATGCAATGGAAATAATTTTAATATATTATCTCTAGAACATTTACAGTTATGGATCCATGTTTTTATATAATATATTTGTAGTACGTCTTTTCTTCTATTTGTGAATATATAGTTGTAAAGATATCTATGTCAGTACATGTGAATGTTTGTGCGACACCGAGTCCAGGAATAAAAAATAAAAATGTTGACCTGAAAAATAAAAACTCAATTTTTTTGGGCCAAGTTTTGTTTTTCTTGTAACCAGTTCATGTTTTCAGAATATGTTCTGCTTCGATATTGGTTGGAGAAATAAATAGAATGTGTGCGGAGGTATCGCTGTCACTGCTAGAATAGCCTTTCCAAGTACCGCCTCTGTTTGGTAGTGGGTCATAGTGCAATGGTGGAACGTTAGACTTCATTCTTATCATCATGTCCAAGGGAACAGATATCAATGTTTGCAGTTGTCATTCTTGGTCTGTCAGTACCAGCCAGTGCTCACAGGTGTACTGTAACATTCAGCGCTATGAGGGGTTTCATAGGTGTGGTCTTGGGATCAGTTAATAATGTGTATAAAGCCACATTCACACATTTACTCACATTACCTAGTAAGTATTTTTACACACATAGTACCGTAATTACTCTATTAGTTCGAACCCTCTAATTATTCGAACACGTAAATTATGCGCCGAAAATAAATACAATTCGTAATAGTATTTATCTACAATAAGTATTGTTATCATGTGAACACATTTACATACATAAGTAAAAAGACACCTGCATCATCCTAGTGGTACTGCAACACTACATGTATTTCCAAGTAAACCAAGTCATTACTACTATTTTTAGAACAATATACATGTACTTTTGAAAATGCCAAACAGTGATCTACAAACATAGTCTGGCAGGTAATGCTAGCTACCCCTATTTGGTACCATTACTCAAATATTATTTAACGCGGGTCATTCAAAGTTTGCACAGTGTTAGGAAATGTGTGTACCCTGCTGAATCCAAAATTACAACTTTTTAGATCGCGGAATAAAAATTCTCTCTATTTTTAATCTATTACTATTTTACTTCATACTTTTGCTAAATATGTGGATGGGGTGCCGTTCTGTCATAGAACAGCGATTTACATATGCGAACACCAATGACCATTGGTCACATGCGAGTCATCAATAAAGGTTATCTCAAAAGAAATTTAGCAAGGCAAAGCTTTGCACAGTGCATCTTGAGATATCTAAGTCCTTATCATAAAATAGAACTTATTTCAACATAAGATTTGACATACCAGCGTCGCCGGGTATATTTGTTTTCCCTATACTAATACATGTACTAGTAAATCTACAAAATATATTATTGCGTCAAATTTAAATTTCTATATATCCACAATTTTGATACCATCCCCGGGTACACGAATCTTCTGTATTGCACAAACTGTCATACTTCTTTACAATGTTCATAACGACAACTTTTTAAAGTATTGTAATGCTATACTTGAATATGGATATACATTGGCGTTTGTGTTCGCTTTCTAACTGAAGATAGTAATAAAACTTATTAATTAAATATGCATCTATTTAAAAAGAAATATGTGGTACATGTATAACTGTTTACATGGTTTATTACAATATGTTTCACCTGCAAGTACATTGACCATAGGAATATTCATGCTATTGACATGTGACCAATTGTCATTGGTGTTTGAATATATGTAAATGACCGGTGTTAAATAGTTTTTGAGCAATGGTACCAAACAGGGGTATCTAGCATTACCTGCCACACTATAGTAGCGTAATTAACAACGAATGTAGATTTGAAATATATTTATTTTCATGCAAATCTCCATATCATTGGATGATCCACATATACGGTACATGAGGCAACACAAAATACCAGTACCCCAGAATGCATTAGATTAGGGCTCTACAACTTTTTGAGGCACCCATGTGTCCTAACAGGACATAGAACTGTAGGTAAAAGGATTGTTAATCTGGGGTAATTCACATGTTCGCCTGTGGATCATACCTGTCACGGACAGGCAGACAATCCTTACATATTTCTCTGACATAGAAGCAGTTTCTCTGCCCATTCAATCGGTGCTATCATTAATTGACTTAAATCAGCAACAAAAACCTTAGTTGTCAAGTTTTCTGTATTTGGCTTAGCCAAACTTTATTGAATCTATGTCTAAAACTTCAGACTAATCCAATATATTGAAAATATGTTGCCAAGTTAGCGTTTTGTGGACTTGTCTTAAGCTGTTTATAGGATACCGCCCCAGAGCTACAGTCTCCATGTCTACAAAGCCTGTCGTACCATAAATTTATCTTGACTGGCAAATAATGCCCTAGTGTCAAAGTGAGTTGTCTTTTCCTGTGTCTATTTATTAAACTAACCAATCGAAACATGTATTATTAACAGCAACTGTATATAACAGCAACCTACAAGGCAACTGATTCTAGAAGTCACGATAACAATGAGAAGACGTGATTGACAAGTAGGTAGAGCTATACATGTTGGGATGCATCAGACTATCAGTGCTGACCACAGCATTTTGATCTCTCACTGCCAGGCATTTGATGGCAAGGTGTCTAATTAGTATATTATGTTAGATCACGAGGCCTAGGGAAAAATAGGCCTAGGGAAAATGTTATTTACCATGATTTGGATGAACAATTTGGGGTTCTTATCGAGTTAAGCAAATATGGAAATAGTCAGTGCAGTTTGTACACTACAATCCCTAATCTGACGTGTGAAGTGACGCGGTTGAGTAAACCGATTTCCTGCACATTGTCCGCTGTCTGTCAGTCTAGTGGGAGGAGAGACTGACGCCAATGTTAGGGTCGGTCTTTCCAGCTCCTGCTTGTATAGAGGGGTAAAGCTAAGAGCTGCTCTAGTTTCCCAGTTGGTGCCCATTGTAAGTAGATTCAGTATTCTCCAAGCCCTGACTTGTTCAGCTATTCCTTCAGCTTGGCGAGTATCTTGAGTCGGACCTCGCAGCGGAAAGCGTTCATCATTTCCTGCTTTGCCTCAGCGGCAATCTTCTGAACAATTTCACCTCGGTTACCGAGAACCATGTACTGTATAGAGAGAAATGTACTCACATAATATTGCCATGCTTCCACTTCAAAATTTAAAGTTTCAAAATTTGCTATACTTTTTGTGTGCATACTGAGGTATACTGTAAAAATAATAAAGTTGGCATTACTGGTTAATGAAAACATTCCCAGATGTTAACAAGGTAGATAACTCACAAAGTGCTTGCGCTTGTAAGTGACAATCTCTATGAAGATGTTCAGAATGCCATCATGATCCACTTCCCACATCACAATCACCTTCAAATAAACACAAACATATATTATAAACAAGTCAAATGATGTATAATGCTAGCCCGGGTCATTTCTCCCAATGCTAAATGTATCCTAAGGGCTAGTAGACTACAGCCCCCAAACCTCTTACAATTTAAAAATTACATTTGTAAAGTCAATCAAGGTAGAGCACAGAGCACATCTATAGTCTTGACAGGTAATGTCAGATACCCCTGTTTGGTACCATTACTCAAAAACTATTTAATGCAAGTCATTAAAATTTTGCAGTGTTTGGAAATGTGTGTACCCTGCAGAATCCAAAATTACAACTTTGTAGATCTCGGAATAAAAATTCTGTCTATTTAATCTATTACTATTTTACTTCGAACTTTTGCTAAAACTGTGGAGGGTGCCTACCTATCCTGTAACAGCGATTTACATATATTCGAACACCAATGACAATTGGTCATATGACAATAACATGAATATTCCTACGGTCAATGTACTTAAAGGTGAAACATATTTCTTGTTATGTAGATGCATCCTACTTCATTAATAAGTTTTACTATTATCTTCAGTTAGAAAGTGAACACAAACACCAATGTATATCCATATTCAAGTATACATGTATGGAGCAGACTTGTCATGCATTACAATACCTTTTAAAGTTGTCGTCATGAACATTGTAAAGAAGTGTGACAGTTCGTGCAATACAGAAGATTTGTGTGCAGGGATGGTATCAAAATCGTGGATGTAGAAATATAAATTCAATGCAATAGTACATTTAACATGTTTAATGGATTTACTAGTACAGTGTATCAATATACGGAATACAAATATACCCGGTTATGCCGGTATTTAAAATCATTTTGAAATAAGTTCTCCTTTATGATAACGACTGATAGCATCCTTTGCTAAATTTCTTTTGAGATAACCCTTATTATTGATTGATAGATAGATAGATATGCTTTATTTCCTCCAATAATTGAAGATAATTATACATCAGTTAACAGGGGTAATGTTACATCAATTCAA
>JAULBP010102675.1:0-19150 GCA_032355345.1 Lepetodrilus pustulosus
GATTGTTCTTTCAGAATATGTAATAACCCCGATAGTGACCATTTTTCCCTATGCAAGTATGATCTTGCCCCTTTAATTGAAAAATAGTTGCTCTGTATTAAAACCTAACCAACAGTCTAACATACTGTTTAAAACAGATTATGTTCAACATTATTTATATTTTTCAGCAGTTTTGTTGAATTATTTCTTTCTTTACTTTTTTTTTAAACAATATTTATTTGAAAAACTTAAATATTGTTTATTTCTTTCTTTACTAGATCTCAGCTGCATACCTATCAGTACATGCACTTGCTATTCACCCATAGATATGTTTTTCAGCTAGTAGTATCTTCTCCAGGAAGTGATGTCATTCTTTGCCTCCTGTGTATATATTTTCAATATTTTTTTACTCACATCATGATTTGTGTATACAATGCACATAATAGTGCACACTACTAGTTAAACATAGTGAGCTCATCTTAATTAGTTATTTATTGAAGCATTACATAAAACAATTTATCATTAGATATTGGATAGAAATATTAAAAGTAATCAAATCTGTATAAAAATAAACCCTGCCACATGACATCATCAACATGTTTACAATGGCCTGTTGTGTGAGGTTCTCCCTCTCACACTAACATGGAATCTAGCTGTGTTACTATTAATACTGTATCTGTGTTTTTTTATCTGCAGATTGCTCAATTGTTTACATCCTGGTGCAGTCAAAAGAATCAACAAACAAGCAACCCCAATTGCTGGATTGGTGAGTGCTCCGACCCAAACTTTCCTGACTATGGTCGACCCCCGTTTTTATCTGGACGGTTGTGTTCCGGGTAAAATCGTGCGAATAACTAAATTTCCGGATGTCTGAGTCATTTTACATATAGGAAGACTGATATTTGGTTCCCAATAAATTCCGTGCAGATCATGAGGGAATCGGATATCTGAAGTCTGGATAAACAGGGGTCCACTGTATGCCATTTCACCTGCCAATAGTAGATTGGGTTGTATTTCAGATAGACACGGAAACTCTACACCTGTCCCAAATTAAACTTACATATTCACAATCACATGTGTATACTCCAGTATTAATCAATATTTTGTGACCCTACTTGCATAACCATGAAATAAATGAAACTTGGCCAATTGAGCAACAGGATAAAAAAAACGATATTGGACGCCTTTCCACCTAAATTTGTCAAAAACAACGCAGATAAAGTAAATGCATGACATTCTCACATGTAATAGTATATCACAGACTTTAATATTAGCCAAGTTATAATACTGAACCATTATTCGGAGGAAATTATGAAAGTAATCTTGAATCGACAAGAAAGTTGGGGAAACATGAGATGAAGGATACCTTCTAAGAAAACTTAAATGCATCGTTATTTTCACATAAGTAATGGGAGACTACTCTTCCTACATTGAAGCCCACATGCCCTCGCTTCATATAGCATTATTATATTTTATTACAGTTACAGTATGAAACATTGATTTATAGCTAAGAAAATTGGGCATCTGGAATAATGTAATGTTTTAGTCATTGATTTGAAAATAAATTGACAATATGCATTTGTTGTATTGTAAATTTTCATTGCATTATGTCTCTGAAAAAGAAATGATTTTTGAACAACTTTGATGAATTTGTAGATGGAAATATGTGATGCTGCATAAAATCATCACAAACATTAATATGAACCTACACAATGTCGCACATTGAGGATCTGGCATTAAATTTAATGGAAAGTGAGAAAATTGCTCTGAATTGTTCAAGTTGTTTTCTGCCATTTTTCAGAGTATTTCAACAATACACATATTATGGTCTGTTTAAGTTGGGAGAAAACCCCATAACTTGGTGTTATGTTAAAACCAATGATGACAGTGAGTGACAACTGGTACAAAGAAAACTTAGGAAAACTGTACACTATGCCCACAGGCATTTATTATAAATCTTTACTGAATATGAGCACTGACTTTCCAAACTGGATTCAAACTGGAGTGATTGTGTCTATAGTCTGGTGCACTACCATTGTACTACTCAAGGACTTAGTTCCAGATGTCTTTTCTCAGATTCCCCCTTTATCAGACAACAAAGCGTTTTTTTTCCACAAGAACTGAGTAGACAGATATTTCAAAACATGACACTTCTAATGTCTGCTTGTTATTTGTGTCAAATAAGATGTCAGTTATTGAACTAGCTCCAGATGTTTGAAATTGTTTTTCTGAGTTACCAGGTAGTGAGAATACTGAAAGCCAACTTGCATTTAGTATCCTACGAGAAAATGTTGGAATTCACTTCACTTGAAAGTTATCAAGCATTAAGGTTTTAGTAGCGTATCATGTGTGCAATCAAATATGAAGGTTGTTGAACCACTCCAAGGTTTTCTAGTGGATCGCCTGGTCTTCATTGACATGTTGAAAGAAAAATCCACCATTTTCCCCAGGAGCCTGGTAATCCCGCTTTAATGAATTCCGTGTCACTTATCACTCAGGTGCAACCAGGCTTTACAAGGGATAAACTTTCAGATATTTTGTCACAGTCTGGTTGAACGCCTGAGCTATTACTGAGAGGTTGGGTAATGTTCCGAACTGACCACAAGTTATCATCTAGTCAAACTGAACCATTTTCTGACAGTGTAATGATTTGTGGATTCTGCAGTTGCATGAATTCTACTCCAGCTTTCGTCCTCGTCACATTCCTTCAACTCAGGAGGAGTGGCTGTTCAGGTGATTGTGTTCACCCTTGAATTCATTTAGAAAATTGTGCACTTCATCATTACTTGATACTAGTATGCAGGACATACTCAATGTGATCCTGTCTTTTAAGTTTTGAGGTTATCTACAGCTTGAAGTTGTGATTTAGGTTAGTGTAGAATGGATTGATTGGTATTGATAACCAGAATTAATTACACACATTACAAAACTGTCCTGAATCGAGGTCCTTTTATCTGGCTCTGACGTCATCCGTGACCCCATACTGTCGGCAGTGTGACCCCATACTGTCGGCAGTGTGACCCCATATTGTCACCACCAGACCAACGACAATAATGTCACAAGATAAATGTTCGTAATATCAAAGTAACCGAAGTAACAAAAGTCATTCTTTGTCATGCATCTCTATCTGTCTCTATGATGTACTAGGGGATGTGGTCTTACAACCTTTCATAATCGTCCTTCACAGACATGCAAATTCTCGCTTAGGAACATTTCATTTGAATGATTTCAGATTGTTAAAGAATTCCCTCGTATTTTCATGGTTATAATATTAATTAACCTTATTTTCACTGGTGGCAACTGGAAATGCCTTCATTCACCATCAGATGAAACATTAATGTGATGTTCACCTCATGCCCTGGATGTCTGTTAATCAACATGATTTAAATTATATTAAAATTCCTGTGTTAATGCCCTGTCCAAACATGTGAAGCATTTCCTGAAATACATATTAATATTTCTGTCTATTATATTGAATCGCCCATTACACTACCATCCAACATTGCCACATACATCTTAATGATGAGACACCTATGGATTCGGCATCCCGATATTGTCAGTGGAGATTTCCATGTCACCATCTTGACTCTGGGGGACTAATGACCAGCTTATACATAGTATCTTTGTAAGATCATACTGGGGATATGGCGGTGAACAAACAGTGGCAGTACATGGGTGTTCCATACCACAAGCCTACGTCTGTGCCCACCAAGATTTGATATACCCGATTCATATTGCCCCGAGACAGACACCCATTGTTGTGGCAAACTTCTATTTTTTTTTCATCTTGGCATGGATTCACGGCACACTTGAAAGTTGTTAAACTGTCGGGTGACGACTTATATAGAAGTGCACATTGTCCAGACATCTGGAATAATGAATCCGTCATAGAATACATCTTTTGTGTAAAATGTGTATTGTCTAAGTTCTTCTTTTTTTCCCTTTCTTGGATTAAAATTGAATTTTTCTTTCAACCGTCTTGACAATTACAAGCTACACAAGGGCGTAGTGTGGTTTCAGTTCTTTGGGTAAATTGTACCATGGCCATATCGGCATATGGCTGTGAAACCTCTATGATGGCAATGTTGAAAGACCATCTTTTTTTTTTATACATGTGCATAGAAAAAGCTTTTTTTCTAACAGGTGTCTTACCTGTTAGTGCTTGTTTGATTCATCATAAGCTGGGATCATGTTGCATACTGACTATCATGTTTTCAATGTGTCAGAATTTATGAAAGTGTGTCAGAATAAAACAAAATTAAGTAGAAAACATGTTTGTTCCCAATGGCTCATTTATTTAAAATACAAATCTGTCTATCAAGTATCATAATAGCACATAATTAATTTTTTATTTGTTTGAAGGGAACTAAACTTTACATTTTTAACATGTTTACTTTTCTATTTAGCACGTTTATGTATTGCGCCAAATCCATGATGGAGCCTTGCATATAACACTACCTTATTACTCTGCTCAGTGGATCAGTGTGGATTATGTTCACCTTTACAACTCCCTGGGGAGTATTCTCTCCAAGCTACCAGTTAAGGTGGTAGAAGGCTTACATTCACAATTCCATATCATCCTACCAGGTACCCAATAACAGCTGGGTGGACTGGACAGGGGTCACCCTGGCACCTCTCCGTTATGAGGCAGAATCGCTACCTCTAGACTAGTGTGCTCCACTCTTTATGCAAGATGAATTAAAAATAGGTACAGATGAACGTCGGCATTTTTTGTCCCACTTTATATCTTCTGAAAGGAAAGTGTAAGCAAAGCCAGTGTCTGTATCCCAAGGGGTTCATCAGTCAACTGCAGCATTTATAATTTTTTCTAATTACATGTTACATATGACATCCTGAACACTGGAGATACAAATGTTCATGGTATGCTGATCTTTATGAAATACAATCTGACATTGTGTCTCTCAAAAAGCATGAAAACCTTGTGATTACTTCAGTATGCATTGTAGAACATATTTCTATACATTATGCATGGCAAGCTAAATATTTGCACAGCCAATTAAACCAAAAAATTGACAAATGCTGCACTATATATACCGTAGGTGTTGTTTGCTTTAGGAATGTGTATTGTTGTTGTTTTGTTTAGAAGGCCAGAACGACACGAGAATTTAATTATTAGGATGAGTGTATCATGTGTACTAACCGGGCATATTTGAGGTCAGGATAGTTTTGGATATAAAGCAGACATATTCAAGTACAGGAATAATGAAGGTATAATAGCGAGGACATGGGGACCAGTTAGATGAATGCCTTTGTACAATTAATAGGATGGAAATAGACTCCTGTGTACAGAGAGTGGAGATCGACAAAGATGACAATAATATAAATATTTTCATGGTCAATGGACATGAATGGAATGAAATTTCTAGGTCAGCTGGGTCTAGTAATTATGAATTGATAGTACCGAAGTAAATGGTGATGTGGTTTTTGTCTCTTGACTATTATATACGCTGGTTAGCATCATGACAAAACTAAATTTGTGACCCTTTTCATCATTATGTTTTTTATAGGGACCATTAGTTTCCCATATTCCATACTTACACATTATGTGGGATGAATATGATCATAATTTAGACAGCCATTATTTGTCATTCTCATCCAGATTCAACATACCTACTAAATTATTTACTTCGTTATTTTTTATTATAAAAGATTACAGTTCACTGATCTTCTATCGGTCAATGGCCTGTTTTACACATTGCTGGCTGTCGTTGCAGTTACCATCACTTGCACCATACTCTTTTCCCTTGCTCCATTCAGTTAGTAACAATGAAGGCTTACAGGGCACCTCTGCTTGCCGCCAGGATGGAGAAGGTTAAACTGCCATGCATTTGTAATCGTATAGCTACTGGCAAAGTCATGATTTAGTGTGATGTATGAGTTAACTACTGTGGCTAATTTAGGATTTGGTCTGCTACGACATGTGATGGGTCACAAAAGGTAATGTACTATATATATAATCTAACAAATGTCAGATGACATGTTGAGTCCATCCCTTAAATATCATTATCCTATTAATATCCTTTTTCATAAAAATAATCATAATAATTTTTGGATTTGTCTTGCCTTTTCCATGACTTGTCACCCTGCAATATTTTTACTATTGAGCATCATCATGATCATATGAATAAGTTAAGATTAAAATTACAGCTTTGACAATTGAAAATGTGTACCGGTAATACTTTAGCTATAGGCTACAAACACATGCTTCTGGCTCAGTAGATTGAGTTATTGTTATTAGATCAACTTTCTAAACTATACATCTAATGTTAATTAGTATTTTCGTTTAATTATTGTTGTATAAATGTATCACTGTCTCTTGAATAAACAGATGGTTGTAGACACTATGTAAGTATACTGTATGCAGTTTGTAGACACTATGTAAGTATATCGTGGTATTCAGTCTATAAACCGGCTAGACCAGTCCACATGGAGTTTCCATAGGATGAACAAAATAATTGATTACTGCTTAGCTTAAGGTTCTGCTTGACAGTATACACAGTGAACATAGTGTATATATGCATAGAAGTTCTCTGCATCCACACGTTTTTGAGTATTCTTCACAATTTTTATGACCTTGTTTACATTATAATATTTTTGTAATAGTTTATGTCAACTGTGAGCTGCTGTAATTGCATTTCAAAGAAAGCTTTATCTTGTCTGACTCCTGGCTATATGAAAGTAATGTTTTTTTTCAAAATTGCAAATTGGCACATTCGGCTGAATGTCAGGCGATGGGGGAGGGGAACTCTTTGTTCCCAATGGCTCGTGTGTAGAATACAAGTTTGTCTATTAAAGGTGTTGGGGACAGGTGGTAACACAATGGTAGAATGTTGGACTTCAGAGACCAACGCTAAGGGGAACCGGCATCAATGTTCGCGAAAGTTACCTTTCAGACATGGTTATCTAGGATGCATGATATGATATGCTGTTTGGGGCGGGTGGTAGTGCAGTGGTAGAACATTTGGACTTTGGAGCAAAAGGTCCCGAGTTCAAATTCTGCCCATGGGGACTTGGCATCAATATTCACAGAAGTTACCTTTCTGAGGCGATATTGATAGGATACAGTGGCAATACAGTTATCATCCTTGTTCTGTCAGTACCTAAGCAAGTGCTCGCAGGTTTACTGCAACATTCAGCATTACAGATGTTCCAGGTTTTTTGATATTAGTGAAAGATTCTAGAAAGCAATTCTATACCCCATTACAAAAATAAATAAATAAAATAAAATGATGTACAGTGACGTCAGTGTCCCCTCGATATAACATGGTTCGATACACCGCGGAATCGGATATAATGGCGGGGTCAGACGTGGATCCCATTTTTTATTTTTTTATTTACCTGTACGTACCTATCGTATAAGGCAGGTACTATAAGGCCCCAACTTTAGTGTTATATCGAGGGGACCCTGTATATGCTGTTTGTACCATAGCAATAAGGTTATAATCCTTGGTCAGTCAGTGCTCACATGTTTACTGCAACATTCAGTGCTATGGATGTTGTAGGCTTTCCTTTGCCATAAAACTGACAAGCAGTGAGGAAGCAGATCTAAACCCCAATTAAAAGAAAAGAAATGTCTGGGCTTAAATTTGTACTGAGATAGAAGGGTTTCAAATCAATGTCACAGTGAATGTTTTCTTGTAGCTAGACTTTATTTGGTGACTGGATAAAGTTCCTGGCCAATAGTTTTAGCAGGATAAATAGATCATATGTTCTTATATTGGAAGATCTTTGAAGGTTGTATTTAAAAAGTTACAAAACTGTTCTTTCATATGATTATGCATTTATTTGATTTCATCTTAAAATAATGACAGTATCATTGTATTGTGCTTCACTGAACATCGTAGAAGTCATTAGCATTATATAGCCCAATGAATGCTAATTTACACCATCATTCAATTGTTATTCAGTCATCACAATAAGCTAGTATTTATTTACAGCATAGATATTCTTGCATTTTAAAATGGCTGAAAACAGTACTTTACTGATGGCTCCTTTAGAGGATTGTAAAAAAATCTACATTTTTCTTTCTCCTTATGGGGTTGTATAGTACATACCATAATGTGAGTAGACAGTAGAAGTACCCACTTATGTTTTTATTGCACACTGTAAATTGTTGGTCACGAGGGAGTAGGAACAGACCTTGAAGTAGTAGGAACGGACCCTGAAGTAGTAGGGACAGACCTTGAAGTAGTAGGAACAGATGGAACAGACCATGAAGTAGTAGGAACAGACCTTGAAGTAGTAGGAACAGACCTTGAAGTAGTAGGGACAGACCTTGAAGTAGTAGGAACAGACCTTGAAGTAGTAGGAACAGACCCTGAAGTAGGAACAGACCTTGAAGTAGTAGGAACAGACCTTGAAGTAGTAGGAACAGACCTTGAAGTAGAAACAGACCTTGAAGTAGTAGGAACAGACCCTGAAGTAGTAGGAACAGACCCTGAAGTAGTAGGAACAGACCTTGAAGTAGTAGGAACAGACCTTGAAGTAGTAGGAACAGACCCTGAAGTAGTAGGAACAGACCAGGAACAGACCATGAAGTAGTAGGAACAGACCTTGAAGTAGTAGGAACAGACCTTGAAGTAGTAGGAACAGACCCTGAAGTAGTAGGGACAGACCTTGAAGTAGTAGGAACAGACCTTGAAGTAGTAGGAACAGACCCTGAAGTAGTAGGAACAGACCTTGAAGTAGTATGAACAGACCAGGAACAGACCATGAAGTAGTAGGAACAGACCATGAAGTAGTAGGAACAGACCTTGAAGTAGTAGGAACAGACCCTGAAGTAGGAACAGACCATGAAGTAGTAGGAACAGACCCTGAAGTAGTAGGGGTATCTAGACCAAGTGCTCTTGAATGACTTGGCTAACATAAAGCTGCTGGAGTGATGCAATTCTGAATGACATCATTTTGATATGACATATGTAGTAAATTAAATGTTAGATGAAGTTGATCACTGACAGTTGTGAAGATTGACAATGAGGTAGGGTATGCAATAGTATCACCCAATATTGGTTCCCAGGGGAGATAACATCAGATGACCACTCAGTTTTCCTACTGTTACTGTAGATAACGCTTTTTTCAACTTAATTTTTTGTTCAAGAATTACAATTTTATATTGTTATCCTACTACTGACAAAGACTCCACCATTGTGATGTCTCGCCGCACACAGTGCTGTCATAACAGTGTTCTTCTTATGGTCTTTGGCGGTTACGACAATATCACATACATGATATGAATCAGTAAAATAATATTCATGGTGAGCTAAGTCAAAGTTGACTCAGACACATTTTGATGTAACTTTCTTATTTAATCCACAAAGCACATGAAACTGTCGCTTCGTCTGGAACATCCAATTATTCACAAGCTGACAGAGATTCATGGACCTGACACAAGTACGGCTCGTTCTGTGCCACATTTAGATATCTCGATACTCCAGATCGGTACCATGCTGTTCAAGGCATATATAGATTCTGCAAGCAGAAATTGTTGATAATTATGCCCTTGGACTGAGTTAGTGATAACAGCCTTGAGTTCCTGAACAATAATTACGGAGCAGAGCCACACAGCACAGGACCCAGTATTGCCACAGCTCAGCCCAGTGACAGGCCTGTGTAGTATAATCAATAGAGGGTCTGGCCCACTGTAGTTGGAACAGACTATAGCCAGGTAAACTGCAGACCGGCCATCGTTAGCGGAGATCAAAGACCACAGGTGAGTGTTGTTGTTCCGTCCCCACTGAGGGTCAGTCGTGAATGAATGGTGTTGACTCGCCACTACCAGGGGGTGATAAACTTACGATTAGCTCGTTGACAGGGTCGTTTATGGATATGGAGATGATCGCGCTCGTTATGATCTCAATCTACCTACAGTGACAGGTAAGCTCCATATTTGTCAACAACGTGGACTCGTTTTTTGAATTTTGCCACCTTTTAGATGCTTATTATTATAGGTAGCAATGTGAAAAAGTATGACAGATTTCATTTGAATGATGGAGCTTTCCTACATATGGTAAACAGAAGGTAATTTGTCAAATTGATGATATACAGGTGTTAGCTGTCTAGACACATGTCCTACAATACTAATATTCAAATTTATCAATCATTTAGTTGCAGCTCTACGTATGTAGACCAGTCTATATATGACACAGGCAAATAAATAAATACCCACATGAACATATTATATATACCATATGCACTATTAATCATCTAGCTGATTAATGTGCTAATGAATAATGCAGAAAATAAATATTAATAATTCACTTACCCACTGACCCGTTACATGAATGAGTTGATTACAAATTCTGTTACCCATATATGGTAAAAGCAGAAAATTGATGAATGTTGTATCTTGCTATAAAAATATTTATTAATAATATGCCCCTTACCATCCAACCAACACTAGGTAGGATTGGCGCTTATTGTAGTGTTATTACCTAGCCAGAAACCTGGGATATATGCCAGTATTTTGTATATATAGTGCACCTCAATTTATCCACCATTCCCACTTTTGGAATGTCAGCATGTTCAGGATAAACTGTTTGCATTATTCATGTGTTGACTGAGTAGTTTTGAATAATGCAGTGGATAAAGCCACAAGAAGTCTGCTGTTCCCATTCTATGACAGCAGCTTTCTGTTAAGTGGATGTACATGATTTATTTGACATTTTAAAGTCCAATTTATAACAGGATATTAGGAGTGAGATAGCAATAAAAAGTGCAGAATTTAAAAAAGCTATTTCCTTATAATACATCCCTTTGTTTGTTAAACCCTATATTAGAGTTGTTATTTTATAAACGTAGGCTTAATTATAATTTAAAATTATTTCCTCAAAAATGTTAAAAGTACACAGGTATTTGTTACATTGGTGTTCCCCCGTAGTTTTCTGCATCTTTTCTATATTTATGGTTGATGTATACTTCTGTAAATAATTTGAACAAGTTATTTCAAATTGCATGATGATGTGCTTATACGTGTAATTAGTAATATCAAAGTATTTTGACAGTAGTTGGAAGTATCATACTGTGGTATTCCAGTACTGGTTTTGTGGAGGAAAAGTGGTGAAAGTGGCAGCATTGACACTTTCAATGTCGGCCATATTTGAGCAAGCCCCGTGGTCGTGGGACAATGCCGATTGCCTGAACTTAGCGTACACAGGTGAGTCTCGGGGATTTCTTGGCATCGGCGGCATCCTCGTCCCCCGATCTGTTACATCAGGGCTTGAAAGGATGCAAGGATCAAGTCAAGAGTCTCATAATCCTCAACCAAGTTTTCTCTTTTTGCGGTTGAGGAACTGAGCCAAATCGGCAGGTGTGGCCCTTTTAGGCCTCCATACCATAGATTGACATAGCACTGGAAGAGTTGCCAAGTTTTCTGTTGAATTTGATATAAAATGAAAATGAGATGCACTGGTTAAGGAGAATGCTTTGTGTCATTTATATGACATGGCATTCATATTTAGTCATTTAATACATGACTGACATTCATTCATGTATGTTGTCCTTACATGACTACCGGTATATATGAGTATTTAGTCATTACATGACATTCATGTTTTAGTCATTGTGTGACCATGATGACATAATCATTCATTCAACTTCATGTCATTGTGGATGAAGTCACTATGCACGGAAAAACCTCGGCCTTAGGATTACAGCTTCAGCATGTTCAACAAGGTCAAGGTCGTGCTCCGGTAACATTTAATTTCAAGTTGCTATATTTGAACTTTATCTTGCACCTTTTTATGAAATGGGTTGTATTTCTCAGACAATAGATAGAACGAAATGTCGACTTGACAAAATAGGGGATTTCAATGTGCGTTGTTTCAGAGCACTTGCATAGGACTGAAATAGCAACAGTTGCTTGTCTCCACAACTAGGATTCTTTGATACAGGTAATAATTATAATGAATGCAAAGGGGCTGAGACTCTAGATGACCTTGAGACATCACGATGGCGTCTGCTGCAGGTCATGGCGAGATGAGAACAAAGCTGTCATACAAATATATTATGTTCTTGTGACACAAGCAAAGATGTTACAAATGTTTCGTGATATTTTTATGAGCTCATTGTCACTGTCGACCATGTTTAGAAAACTGATATGGGATTCACCCATGTCTTGCGTTGGAGATGCTGGTCTCAAAGTAGGTCTTTATTGGGCTTGGCTTCTTCATTCTTGCTTGTGTTCATTTTGCTGTGTTACCTAATCATCATTAGCTGAAATTACTGGTAATATCTTTAGGTCAAACTAGATGAATAAAATAGAAGCAAGACTGATAATTGCATTTCTTTTCTTGATGTGTATCTGGAAGTTATTGTTTTGAGGATCAGTGGTTCCAGAGGTTTATCTGTTCTTAAAAGCTAACTTGACTGTGCCAGTTGCCACAGATTTGTAATGAAAGTTTATTCTTGAACTTGTACTGAAATACAATGTTTTGTGATTTGAAGACATTGATTTTATTAACTGTAAACAAAAGACTTTGTTGAGAATACTCGTACATGGCTTCATCCCCATCACTACCTACAAGCATGGCCACCGAACCTCCTGACATCCATTGCTGTTAGTCCGTGTCCACCATGATGGATCAAGACACAAAGTTTAACGTCCCGTAAAGCCCTGAGTAACTACTTCCTGGACATTGATAAGACAAAAATGCAAATGATTCAAAACTGGTCAGACATCCTGGTTTTGGAATCTGTGGCATAGGACTGATCATGACTAGAGTCGCTTCATCTGTTGTTGACACCTGTCAAATATTCTACACTATTGCCTGCCATATTCTGCTACAGCCCTCTTCTATATAGATGTTCTGTTTACTTGGCGGATACTTTAAGCAATATTCCATGTTGACATTGCCCCAGCACCATAAGAGGACTTATTCGAGTGTCGCTCTTAATGTTTGATTGGCTGCGTGTAAGGACAACTGTGGGGATACTATTTCAGACACACTAGGCTAATTCTTTACAATGATGGGTACAGATTGTCAGTGTCTGTTTCTTGTTATTAAGTGCCGTTGAGATTAGGTGAATCTTTTAAGGTTGTGTATTAGCTGAGAAATAGTGGGAGGTAACGAGAAGCCAGAATGCATTCATGTACATTCGGTATACACCTAATTCAGATATCAGTTTACGTCTTGAATGTCTCGTCGTTTCAGCGTCAGTTGGGGAGTTGCACGTTTTGTACTTGGTACTTAGTGTATAATGTCAAAAACATAATTTATTATGAGGCACTTTTCTTTCTGTATTAGTGTTTTGTTCCAGTGATATAGAGGCATTACGAAGTTTACCCGACATCGGGTGATGTGTCAGTGGGATGATTTTGGCAAGGATTCGTGGGTTGGATGATGGTTTGAAGAGATAAGAGACATTGGACAATGGCCAGGGGTTATTGTTTAGAATGCAAATGACGAGGACAAAGTTAAAAACTGGAGTTTTTATAAAATTAAATAGTTAATAAATTCTATAGATAAAGGAATACTTACTCAAAGATTCAGTTTTAATTGTAGGAACTTATATAATCTATATATTTTTTTAATAACTTTATTTATACTGAAAAATAAAATAGAAACAAAATAATACCTATGTTAATTAGTAGAATAGATAAAAAAGGATTTATTTATTTATTATGAACCTATTCTGAGTAAGTGAGCAATTATTATAATATCACTGATTTTTTATCATATTTTGAAATCAAACTGTCAGTTGACTTGTCTACATCTTACCTATTTCACCTTTTAATTTTCATTCATCACAAAATAAATATTTATGGCCATGAATTATTTCCAAAAAACATTGGCCTATATATATTGTTATCTTCCCAACATGTTTCCATCGGTATAAACAGCATTCTTCTTTTAACAGGGAACATAGGCATGCCGCATTCTTTATAAAAATACCATACATCTGAACTTTGAACCAAGATATCATTTTGTTGTATGCATGATAAGGTGATAAGATGTTTTGAGACACAAATATTTTAAGATGCAGTTTGGAAAAAGTTCTCAAGCACTTACGTGTTGATATCATTGGCCTTCATTTAAATGTAAGGTGGAAAACATAAGATTTGATTTTTAAGTTCCTGGGATTGTTCTCTTGATGTGGTAAGTTGTCGTCCTGACGCAAGTTTCTGATGTAGGGGTACATAGTAACTGATAACTCACTTAATCACCCAAAAGTTGCTATTTACTGATGCTCTTATTCCCCAACAAATGAATTACGGTTATGGACCCATAATTATCTTGACATTGTAGCATTCAACCGATCTTGTAGGAAAGTGAGTAAATGTTTTCAGTGATCTCCCTTTTGATGTGTATAATAGAAGCGAGTTAGCAGACCGCTAGTTATTACTTTCGAATCAACCTATCATGCAGTTGTCATCTGTAGTGGAATGTTCCATCTACCATACAGTGTTGGACTTTTTTTGAAAGCACAAACATAATTTTATGTATGTCAAGTGAATGTTTAGTTTAAACATATTTTATTCGATATTAAATGGATAGGTTAACTTAAAAGTTATTACAACTTATGTGAAAACCGCTCCAAGCTGCAATATACTTTTCAGTTGTACCTAAGAAATAGTCCAAAACAACCATACATATCTGTGATGTTATGCCTTTAAGCAAAATCAGACTGCAGAAATATTCTACATTGTGTGATCAATTCTGACAATGTGAATAGAAGTTAGCTTTTGTATGTTGGGTCAGGTCTAAGGTTACACAATGTTTTGAGTATTTTTTCAGGCTCAAATCAAAAGTTTTGTTCATAATATGTAGCATAACAAATATGAGCTTGAGCATGAAATCATACTCAGTAAGTTTTGTAACCTTAGGGCCTGTTTGTTTCAATCCAGATAGTTTACAAGAGTAATGTGATGTCATAACCATAGTGGATGATGTCATTCATTGTTGCTCCTTTCTTTATAGTGTCTAAACAATATGGAAAAGTTTAAAACATAACTGACCAACAAATATACAAATTTCTGGGGAAATAGTTAATTGGACAACAGGTGTGAAACAGTTGGTAAGTCGCTGTGCATGTCCACATTTATTATCTCCCTTGACCGTTGACAGTGCCAGAGCTATCATGACAATAAGACTAGGAGAAAAGTAATGTTCCCTGTGCTATACATTCAACATTATTACCGGTACTGTTCGTATTTGTCTTGGAATGGGTACACTAGCACTTATTCATGCTTGTAGTAACACTATTTGAACGCCTAAAGAAATCCATATATAGTTCCTGCTTTGTTTTTGTCACGTTTTCATACATTTCTAGATTAATCAATGGTACAATTGTATGTTGTATGTCGATCTCTTGTTGTGTGTTATGGGTAGGTGACACACTCAGGAGTGTGTTTGCTTTGTGGACTTCTGATATCCATCACATCTCGATGGTGCCATTGCTGCTGATTATTCATGGTGCTATGACAGAACTGTGATTGAGACCCTGACTGGCTTAGAGGATACAGTATTGGCTTAGAGAATACAGTATTGGCTTAGTCAATATATCCTAGACCTGTGACTGTGTTACACATGACTAATGGAATATAATTAAATAATATTTATACAGAGTGAACTATTCAGACAGCATCTGTGCATAAATCTATTAAATAGTTTTCATTCCTGTACCATTACAACCATTATTTTTATTTATCCACACACATGCACACATGCACACATGCACACACATACACACACACAGACACGCACACACACACACACACACACACACACACACTCACACACACACCCTCTCTCTCTCACACACACACACACACACACACACACACACACACACAAATGTAATTTACAAAACCACAGTATATTTTGATGTGGCCAGTTGCCAATTAAGCGCTTTCATGTGAATTCTTTTTACTGATATGTAAATGCTGCAGAAATGTGTATTTTATCCTAATGTAAAATAAATATCTGCAGATTTTCTGCATGGATATTCTTTATAGTTTTTTTTTTAACCTGACATGTTTTCAATTTTCAAATGCTGAATAGAAAGAATGCAACTGGATATTATCTGAAATCTATAAATGTTATGTGCAGAGTATTAAAATATTTTATTTGATAGCCATAGCTTTAGGATTCTGAGCAGCTGCTCTTCCAATACTATCTCAGTCTATATGATACATCTAGCAATCCTAGCATTCATAATGATGAATAATTTACAATGTAATTTTGTATCTCATGCATACAGACATATATAAAATGATAGTACTGTTAGAACAAGGTCTATTGTGGCATTCTATAAACCCCATTACAAAAAAATTATATAAAATAATTATGGCATAAAAGACGAAATATCTAATAAAATATATGGCAAACTTACAAACTAAAATGACATGAAAACATATTGTACAAGTATGTGAATGTTTAATGTTAAGGTAATGTATGCTGACATTGGAGTATATAACTGCAGTTTTACACTCGTCGCAAATGGGTGAAAGATTCCTGCAGTGACGTTAAACTCCATAATCATGCACTCACTGCAATTTTATTCTAAAGGCATTAATTAATGTAAACTACATTTTGGAAAACAGAAAGTAGAGCTACTTCAAATAATTGCTTTTGTGTACATAGAATTAGTCATCAATGTAGGTACTGATATTGCTACAGCTGTGATCAGAATTTATGTCATACCATTAAAGCACCACAGTCCAATGAATATTTCTAGATCTGCAGTTTTTATCATTAAGGTATGTCCTATATGATATAAATAGTAATGAAGATTGAAATAGTAACTATTTTGAATGACATTTTGACAGTTTCATTACTGTCATTATATAAAAAAAGATTGTACCGACTTAGAAAGCACTTTAAGGCATGCTTAAGTTGAATACCACCAAGTGATTCCTTCAAGTATGTGCACATGTTGTTGCTCAGTCACCTACTCGATGTTTATGCAACAACATTGAAACAAAACACAGCCCATTTGCTCTGTGAATTCTTAGCCTGATTGAGATATACAGGTTCCTCGGTGTTGTGATTAATTGTCAGTCTGCACAGGATTACCCGTGGAATGTGTCGGGGAGGTGCAAGTCGGGAATGACAACACGACCCATTCGAAGTCGGGTTCCGTGGGTGCGTGTAGCCATGTCACAAGGTCGTAGGTCAGGCTGATTATCCTCTCATTACAGGTAGTTAACTGATTATAGTAGCCGTGTTGACCTGCACACACCTGCCTGTTACCTGTCTGGGTCTCATCAGTGAACGTTTTCAGACAACACCTGTAGCGACCCCCTCAGACAGCACAGCATACAGCACAGACCGCAGACCACAGACCTGTGGGGTCTACATCGACAGATAGCATCAACAAATTGCTTGTAATGTTGTGTTCTTCATTCTTCTCATTGCTGTAGTTATAAAATTACCATTATGAGAAGACTAGTAAGAGAGAGAGCGTTCCTTTGTTATATCACAGTCTCCATGTTGCCAGATTCCTCACATATAGTGTGTTGGTCATTGAACTCTGAAACGCTACTTGATTGGAGTCAGTCATCGTAGTTCAACTGCCGACATCAAAGGAGGTGATAGCATGCAAGGACCAATGCCAGTGCTGTTGTGTTTATCCTTGTCTAATGTAATTGGTGCATTTCTATGACTAGAGGTGAGAGTATGGGGGTACACCGAAGACCTTTTATCATGTACTCATGTTGGTATGAGAATTGTGTCCTTATACTTTTACCACTGTGTTCATTGATGCCAATCTGCTGTTGGTGTGCGAAACTGACAGGTTGGCATGTATGCTATCTGCATGATCTGGTCCAGATGTCTGTTTGATATGACTGTACTAGTATAGATCATGTCTCTAGGCTAAGGTAGACTTTTTTTCATTTCATTGGGTTTGGTGTGTGGGTTAGTGTGACATGACTTACTACTACTGCCAACTACAATACCACCATCACCACGACTACCAACAACTACAATACCACCATCACCACGACTACCAACAACTACAATACCACCATCACAATACTACCATAACCACTACTGCCAACAACTACAATACCACCATCACCTCGACTAGCAACAACTACAATACCACCATCACCACGACTACCAACAACTACAATACCACCATCACCATGACTAGCAACAACTACAGCACCACTACCATCACAATACTATCATCAATATGACCATACTCGCCATCATTAAGCACCATCATCACCATCAACATCAACAACAGCATCATTTAACACTACCAACTCAGCACTAGCAGAGTCACCACCACCATCAAAAACAACAACAACAACAGCGAACAGCAACAAACTCTTTCAGTAACAGTAACAATGTAAACACCAGCACCATACCATGCAGATTGTTGCTAGTCAGATTGTGCACTCTAATAATGCACATTCCATCACAACTCATGGATAAACACGGCTATCCCAGTAACTCACTGTGACATCATTCTGTGTAGGTGGGTAAAATGCTGTGTCCTGAATCACACAGAATTTAATCATACTGCCATAAGTACATGCATGATGCTTTAGGTTACTTTCATCAATGGCAAGTGACGTTACTATTTTTCAATCCAAGAGTGATGACATTTTAATGACAATTTTATCAAATTCATACTTTAGTCACCTAGAGTGACTATGGTACCAAATAGGTGTACAACAGGCCGGATGAGGATGTTTTTTGTTTGTTTTGATGTCAAGTGATCCCCATCCAGCACATCGCGACATACGATGTCAATATGATGTTGAAACTACGTTGGTTTTACATCAAGACATCGTTGGTTTTACATCAAGACATCGCTGATGTGGTTTCAACTTCAGTTCGATATCGTATCAACATCGTATGACACAATGTGCTGGCTGGGTCACTTCATCTTTTTGCCTTCTGAATTAGTGAAAATCACTGGCCTTAAAGGTCATCTTTGGTAGCCTCCAGCAGTCTCAGGGTTAAGGCGTCGGAGATGTAATACATTCATTGGAGATATGCAAAGATTGACCTTTCTGTTGACCCACATCAGCATGTCATGTAATTAATTTCTGTAACGGCTCCGTGACTCCAGGTGCTGACACCTGTAACGACTTTCACCTGTGTCCTGTTGATAATGTTGACAGCTGACACTGACACCTACATGTGCAGCGTACGCATCATCTATGCCACTGTTAACCTCCCGCAGGCTGGTGGCAACC
>JAULBP010102676.1:0-10751 GCA_032355345.1 Lepetodrilus pustulosus
AAAAAGAACTGAAACCGGATTGGCAAACAAGCAATCTGCTTATGTTAATGCCGCTCCGTACATTACAAATACATAAACAAATACATACATACATAAATGCAATATTGGTACCGAGGTGATGATTGAGACATTGTGAGTACTAATTTGCAATTTGTAACAAATTTCATTTTAATTAGAAAATAATTTGTATAATTTGAATTAGATTTTAAATTAGTTCAGATGGGTAAATCTATGTGATCTGCTACCACTCTTGGTATATACGAGAGCTTCGTGAAAGGATACCCTGGCCCCGTCATTGGAAGTCAGGACAAGAAACCCAGTACAGTCGATACAGGTCCAGTTGCGGGGGTATGCATAGAGAACGCTGATTTATAAATGTAATAGTGTTCTCTGGCTTCATTGCTATGTCTACATGCCATGCTCACGCATATGCTCAAAGAAACCCGCTGCCGCTTAAACCATTAACGTGTTAATTGACGAACATAAACTTCCTTATGATCTTGCGATTTTAAGTATTTATATACCAGACGTATGTGAGATGTTCAGGCGTACGAGTATTTAACTAATTGGAAGTATTCACCTATCTTTATGTATAGCATATACATTTATCACTAGTCACAGGTCGAGATAGGAATTGAAGTGTTGAAAGTTACTCTGAGATTGACGCAAGGTCAGAGGTTATTCCATGGCAAAGAAGTCCCGTTCAAGCGGGATGTCTTCCAGTCAGAGATATTCAAAGGTGGAAGGGGGAGGGGTGTGTGTGGTGGTGATAAAAATACTCATTTATTAAATGAACTGATCACTGGGATTTATCGGTACACAGAGCTGACGGAGACTTGCAGACGCCATGTTGTTCACATCCCTGCACATTTTATCTGAATTGAATTCTAGAATTTCAAAAACCCATTTCTATAGTTGTACATTGGTGCATACTGATGTCATTTGCGGTAGTTATTGTCCTTAGATAAATGTACATGCTTAATGTAATATACTCAACTAAATTAATTACGGGCCAGCAGATATTTTACGGGAAAGGATTTCTTTCCAAAATTTGGGAACTTGCCTAGAGGAGTCAGGTGCGTTTCTTCTTTCAATTTGTCTGAACATTCTTGAAGATTATAGGTATAGCCTGTAGGTGCGTGGACATTCTTCCTTGTTAACATAATATAAAGCTAAGTTTGTATGTATAAATATACCCGTGACCCTTAATTAATTTTGTGGAGTATATATTGTTGTTGAAAGGCATTGTACATTTGCTTAGGACCAAAGGAAAAACTAGAACAAAGATGAACAAGACAGCATACATGGTAGCTTCGGACCAATGTTTTAACCAACAAATAATATACATATATGCATTTTGAGCAAACTAAAAAGCAACAGACATAAACCCATGATATCTGATATCCACATCTAGCTGTCAGCATGAAATATATTCATCCATACATTAAACCCAGCGGACGACGCTAACAAATATTTAGAAAAAACATCAAGGGGTTACCAATGCATTTGAATTCACTTCTACTTGTAGTCAAAACTCGTCGATGGATGTTCCGCTGGTTAAACCATACAGAAATGAATGCGCTGACATTTCAAAGGGTATTTGAATGTTGTTGGGGATAAAAGCTGTTTTCTCTTAGAAGAGTTACATCGCCCATGGCAGACTAGGGTGTGATAGTCGCCTGCCTTCTTGTGTGGTTTAGTTGGTGGGATTTGTGAATAGAAGTTATCGATCATACGAATCTGGCGAGCTGGAACTCTGAACAGCGACTGTGGTGTGCAGGGTTCGTGTTAGAGATAAGGACTAATCGCTTCTTAAGAGGCGAAAGTTTTGGTTAATGCATTAGAAATAGTGGATGTTTTTGCCCATATTGACCGACCCAATTACGAAGAATATCTGATCTTTCAGGTTCTTGTCAGTATGGATCAAATGTAACAATCGGAATACCACCCTAAATAGTAGCGAACATATAATCATATTCACGTAACGTCTTGTTATACTTTGTGAAATTACTTGACCACATATACCATATTTTCACAATGTGAACCCAATCCGTAAACACTTCCTTCCGAGAATCAGTGTAACTTACAATGTACGAACGTAGGTACATCTGAACAGGGCAGTGTTCTTAAGCCTATCTCTTTCATGTCCTATGTGGCATGTGCGTGTAATGCCTAACGTATGGACGATTGTTGTAAACATCTTAACAGACTTCTTAACAGTTGTTCATCATACCATACTTTAATATTTTAATGAGCATTGAGCATTACTCAATTCATCTCTTCTGCAAGGGCTAGCATTGCTTTATTCAAGATCCGATTGATGTTGGAACATCAGGAGGTGATGACCTTTGTTCTAGAAGGTGCTACGGCAAAGAAAGGTTAGGTGTCCGTGACAGTGTCCCGTTAGTATTCCGGACAACGACACCGAATGTGGATCGTCTAAAATAAAACAGGAAACCGAAGAAAAAAGTCTCCTGTGAAAATCCTGTTGGGATGCTGTTGGGATTCTGGAAAAGGACACCTAACTTTTTTCTGCTGTGTGTACATCGGAAGACTCCAGAGTCAGAGACGCACAGCCACGAGTTTTAATGAATAGAATGGTCTTCGATTGACGCCGCGGTCCCCACAGTTCCTGAAATAATTGCAAGAGTTTTGGTCAGTCTCCAATCCTGAGGTAATTTGTTCGTGTCTAGAGACCCCCCTGTCATTCCCCGTGATCTGTCATACACTAACTGCCAATAGCTAGTCGTCGTCCTCAGAGAGGGGGAGGGGGACATTGTCATCTGTCGTAGGGAGACGGATATCTGCTAATGAAGTTACCGGAAATAGAATAAAGTTAATACAATATAACGAGAGACAGTAAATAGTCATTAATACAATGATGTAGCGACAGTAAACAGTCATATTCCAATGCTGAACTGTAAATCACAAGTGTGTCTACATTACTGTGGAGAAGGTAAAATTTGTGATTACTAATAACACGAAGTAATGTTACGCCATTACGTGTTTTACGCGTAACCGGTCTCATCTTATACCTTGCCAACGACCTCTCGTATATGCTGATATGGCATAGCCTGTCCTGAATGAAGATAATGTTCACTGGTTAAAACAATGGTCATTTGATAACAGCTTATTGCATTAATGGCTGCCTTGCACGCGATGATCGAAAGGAAATGTAATGTTTGTCACTCGTAGTACTGCGAACAGCAGCCTGTGGTGACACGTAACATCGTGTGTAGCACGAACAGATAGGGAACAGACCCATGTTCGGAGTTCGTAGACTAACTGAACTGAAGACGTTTACAAATACACTAACTCGTTTAGGCTTCGCGGATATAGCAAGGTTAAAGATACGTTTACCCATTTGTTTACGAAAGAGACGATGGCCTACCTACCGATTCTGGGTATCCTTTCACAAAACTCTCTTATCTACTAAGGGACCATAGCCCTCTCTTAGCAGTGCATTAGCTATCGGCAAAGAGAGCGCTATGGTTTCTTAGTGGATAAGAGAGCTTCGTGAAACGATACCCTGCTACACTGCTACATAGTCCTGAAGCCCCCACCAAAACCGTATGAAGTATTTAGTTTCCTTATGGAGACCACGATGCCAGTTAACAGCAAGTCGATACAAAAACAACCTTTAAGGTCTTCGTACTCTTGAGCAGCTTATGCAGCGTATTACGCAACATACAACACTAGTAACTATGTCACGGCACCGTTCACTGTTAACTGTTAAAACATTACCGCTACTCATTTACACGTGAACAGTTGCCAATGCACAATACCTGCATTCCCATTGAATAGCTAAGTTTATGTCGCGTATTACGCAGCGTGAATCGCGTGGCGATATCGCTTGTTAACCTACGCTGTTATCATATACAAACCTTCCTATTTCGGCGAGGCGACATCAAACGTCGCACAATGAGCGCCGTGATAGATTCAAATAACCCATGCGCGGAGGGAGATTATCAGCCATTCACAGGACGTTGTTTCTTGGGCGTTTTTTTTTTTTCACTTCGGCCAATGGTGGGAAAGCAGTTTTTGTGTTCAGAGAACTTCGCACGTGCAGAGGCTAGAGATATGCTGCTTAAGGTCACATATTCATCGATTGGGGATAAAGCGCCTCTACAGGCCAAAATTTCGGGGGGAATTTTCTAAAATCTTACAGCGGTCGCAAGGATGCCATGCTACCCTGCAGGCGCCTTGGCATTCTTCCTTAGCCGTAGGGCATATCGGGAACTTTTAGCAGGGAGTTAAATGTTTCCGATGTGTCGTACATTTTTTTTTTACTTAGCTGTAATCCCGTAATGCAGGGGCCTGAGGCAGCCGTGTGTAGCAGTGACATATTCCGCTGAGCCCGCGCCCTTTGAAATTTCTCGACGTCAATTGCGCCCGTACAAAACTGCAAAGGTACCTCAGGGTAATGCTACATAAACTTTCCAAGTGTGCGACTAACTTTCAAGTTTTAGTACAATACAACAATTTAGTACTGCGTTGATTGTTACTGGCCGTGCTCGAGATCCTCTGGTAGTGTACAAACCTCACCATCTACAGTTCACATGCGGTGTGACCCAGACTGTAACGGCTTATTACAACCGTAACATATTGAAAAGGGGGACAAAGTTAAAGAAATTTCCACCGGACCAGTGCCGCACGTGTAAGATCAATATACTAGGCGCAGTGTGAGTATACAGATATTTGCTCAGCAAATAATACAATGGCCATCATTGCATATCAAAGACGGATCAAAGGCGTGAAATTGGAATAAATCACCACCCGGTGTTATTAGCTACGTTTACGTTGTATTACCCCAAGGGTTCCTTTCTATTAGATCATGCTATAATATCAGAGCATAATTAACGTTGCAGGGATTAAAGTTGACTATTTCAATATTGACACACTTTATTAACAAGCTGCAAGTCGGGACTTAATTTCAGCTATCTCCGAGCATGTACAATCTGGTCTCTAACACAAATTGTATTGATTTCGTTGGTTTGTGGATAAACGACTCAGGATACCGTGGGTCATAATTCATATCCAACTAAAGTATTAGGTAGGCGAGTTTAATTTAACGAAGATGGCTCTTCAGACATGTGCAATCTCACCCACGTAATAATGTATTGGTTTTCACTTCTCAGACAACGTTGTAAAATATTGCATATGGATTAAGCCTTATGTTGGAGCAAACTCAATATACAGACTTCGACCCTATTGGTGAAGCGGAAACTATAGCAGGATTTGTCGTTTAGATAAATTTAGTTTTGATAATTAATTTAGATAATGTAGTTTAGGTAATTAGTTTAGATAATAAAGTTATTCTGTAGTTAATTTGCCATTCCAGTGATCATATATGCATCATTGCATTAATAAGGACATAACCATGGTTTAAATAACTATAAAGTATGAATGTCTATTATGGTGTCTGTTGTACAGATCTGATATAAAAATATTACGATATTATTAACATGTAACAACTTGCAATGCTATACAATGTATATTGTAATTTAATGATATGTTCTTAAGACGATAACGTTTATATTGTACATTCATCAAACAAACGACTGCACTGTGTGTATGTTTGTATCCGTGCCTTGCCAACTTAAGTCTACGAGTTGGTAACTACATCCACGTTACAGTCTAAACGGTATATATTTTGTGAGTATCAAAATAATCTTGGTTACGACTCAAATACACAAATTTATACATTGGTTAATAACATACAAGGTCCTTTATTCCGATGTGTTCAACTGACAACACATTTAATACGAATGGACAGTACATATATAATGTCAATACAGTAATTGATATCCTTATTCCGTAGGAATGTACATACCACCAAACTTAGAACGGACACCCGCTACTGATGACGGTTGTGTGCTGGCTATGTACTCCAACCGCTGGTTTACTATTGACGTTCAGTGTGCGTGCCAGCCTCTCATTGCCGAGATAGAACCCTAGGAATACATGCATACTGCTAAACCCAGTTACTGTGTGCAAGACCACCAACACACCCAGACTGAGGTAGCAGTTTAACCCTTAACCACGCGATACTAAACTGTTATAAATAAATTACCTTTAACGACCTCAACCAAATATATTAACATGTAGATGTATATGTCATAGTAATTGATTTGGTAACATCTATATGGATATGGTTATACTGATTATGAGCATAATATCCCAATTATATAAAAGAATAGATAATACGGATTTCTAAGTGGTCATGTTAGTATCAGCTCTGATATATCACTTAGCAGTGATTAGTCTGGGGTGATGAACAACAATCTGAAAACAATTTGGTCACATTTGGTGATCAGTTGTTTACTTTTCGAATACATTCAAGCAGTCTAACATTATTCAAGTACACTCTATGAGCAACGAATACAGAGCACAACCGCATCTACACACAAACGTACATTATATTTGCATACACTCATTTAACTAGTAATGGTAATTTCAATTTCAGTTGTCTGAAACTTGTATCATTCACATTCCTGCAATTTATAATACGAAATAAGCATTACCCCCACCCAGTGGAACACTACAATCATGGCAATACTAGTAATCAATCATTCTCGGCCAGTTGCGTGACGTTCAAATGACGTTACAGAACTAATATCTACTCCCGTGGCCCTGCTATACGTTGTGGAAGACTGCGTGTGATGCAGCACAGTGTAGGAGACAGTGTGCAGATTGCAGTGTAAACTACTGGGAACTACTGGGAACTGCTACTGCGCCGCTTCTCTCAGGACGAGGAGCTAGTCAGTAATCCCGGAGTAGCATCTGTGCACGCAGTATTACAGAACACCACCAGCGATGGCTTTGCAGCGACGCCTTCAAAACAAACTCAGTCCCGTGGAATGTTACTCCACTTGAGCGCTGACGATCCATTTCCTTGAGTCTGATTTTGTTTTCGCTGCAGAGTCTGACAGTAAAGTGTACATGCGGGCAGCGGACACCTCAGGAGTTGCGATAAGGATGGATTGCCTGTGATCGTGGGATTGACGGAAACATGAGCGGGGTGCTGGGGTGCAGACCGTCCTCCGTCCCCATGTCCGCGTGTGTGCGCGTCCTGCTGGTCATCGGCGCGTGTGTGACGCTGGTCCCCCCTGCACGTGTATCGTCTGCCAGACTCCCCGATGAGCAGAGGTTGCTGAGGAAGCTGTTCAACCCTCGGATCTACGACACCAGTGTCAGGCCAGTGTACAATTCATCGGATAATGTGGAGGTCTTCTTCAACTTTAATCTCATACAAATAATGGACATGGTAAGGATCCGTTATTACAGTATGGACGACAGTATAGTCATATACAAGTAAAAATACCATAGGTACTCGGATATTGATGAAACAATAATTCTATATGTGTAGCACTCTCATACTCGCTTAATATTTCTCTTACTATCCATTTATCTATATTTCTATCAAAATCGTTAACTTTTTTATGAACGCCATAAAGAAGAGCCAGTAGGAGAGAGTATGACAATATTTATAGATTCATATTAAAGTATGTGGCTGCATCGTATTAAACCGTCAGACTATATGCATGTACTATGGCACCTGTGACTTGTATACAGAGTATACCTACACAATGATTACAGCACATATTAATGACTCTCGTCTGGTGGTCTTCGCTGTTAACTGCTGTAATGGCGTTAAGGGACATCCCATCGTGGATTTCCATGTCTGGTGCTGCTGTAGCCCCAGTTGCTAACCTGGATGGGTGCAGTGCATTCCTGTTTACGTCTAGATGGGTGCAGATATACGTCTAGATTGGTGCAGATATACGTCTAGATGGGTGCAGATATACGTCTAGATGGGTGCAGATATACGTCTAGATGGGTGCAAATATACGTTTAGATAGTTGCAGATATAGATGAATGCAGATATACGTATATATGGGTGCAGATATACGTCTAGATAGGTGCATATATACGTCTAGATGGGTGCAGATATACGTGTTTTACTGTTAATGCCGCCAGAGTTGCGCCAGCAATACGTCAGTGTGAATGTGTTCATCGCAGAACGTTTTATCGTTCTTCTAGCAACGTTATCAACGTGAAAACATGTTACGATATGTTAACTGTCTAGCCTTGGAAGTAAGACTACTGCAAATATCCACGATTCAATCAGATTAGGAAATTACATATTGCTGTATAAACGGAATGATTCACATTTATAATAAATAAATAATTAGTACTGTTTTAAGTAAGATATTCATATTAACAAATATCCAATTTAGCTATTTTGTTACGAATACATATACATTGTATCTGCAAACGCTGTATAGAACAGCGTGGTGATACGAGGCCTCCGCAATCTGTCTGAAGGTAGGTGAATTCCATCTGTTCCAGTCTGCGTGTCAGCTCGTAATGTACATATTGTGAATACAGGGATGCCCATCTTAATGTTTCCTAATGTCATAATGAGATGTGCGTAAGGAATCATCTTGGCTATAGGGTTCTATGTACTGGGGATGGCACACGCACCTGCTATGTTCAAGTGAACATTCCTCAGATAAAACCCTACAAGATGTATTAGGGATTTAGACGTGGAGAATTCGTGGTGCAGAAGAAAAGTGAGACAGAATACGATAAGAAACATCGCATATTCCAAGTTTAGATCAATATCCCGCTGACTTGATTGCAAAGAACTTGACAACAGTTTATCAACCTCTGGAGTGCGAGGATGCCTTTACCCATGATATACACTTTTAGAATATTTGGAACATTTCTCTAAAAACGTTTTCTATTTAAAAGTGTGTCCAATAAGTTTACCATTGCATACACATACAATGAGGACACTATCATCGGTTATACTATACTAGTATTCGATGTGATGTGCAGCATATTCGAAATGCCATTCTGGTATTTGTGTTGTGACCATAATTTAATGTCACGCATACTAGACAGACTAATTCAATCATTCTGATTGCTAAATGTATAGGAGTGCAGCCACGAAACGCGTTGCACTTTTTCCCCGACGGAAGTCTAGCTTAAGTGTTCCACGATGATCTATTGAAGTGGCCTTTTAAAATGATACAAGGGTCTACAGCCCAGAAGGATGTCTAGTCTAAAGTAATTTCGATTTATTTTGATAATTGCTAATAAATAAATATTAACATTATTGACGGGGGGTAATCTATCACACATGTATGCCATATCAGTAATCATTCATGTAAAATACAATACGTTTATAGAAACTCAATCGGTGTCATAGCCCTAACATGGCAAAACATCAGATTTATCGATTAAACCCTACTATAAAAAAGCAAGTGATTTCATGGTTAAATAGCTTGTATCCTGATAAATTGAGATGTCAACAGTTCAGTACATCTATTAACACAATATATATTCTATTGATTAATGCGTTACGAAAATATTGCCACACATTGATACCATGCCCTCGATTTAGGACAATACCCTCGATTTACGACTGAGCATTACGTCAATAAAGGCGAGGAATCTCCATTACGTGACTCGTCTTCCAAACCATCCACAGTAAGAACACAGCCGTATATTCGGTCCTTACGTGGAACCATGCATTAATTCCATCGAGCTTTAAACAGAACGATAAATGATTGTCTGAGTAGGTAATTCAGTAACTGGATTGACCGGTGAAAACGTGAAGACGTCACCATAAAGAGTGTGTTCAAGTCTGGGGTAAAACGTCAAGACTGTCAGCTCTAACGATTGTGTTAAAGTATCCGGTTGCTGTGCCAGTTTATAGAGGACCAGAAGAGCTTCATATAGAAGGATTCAGAGTCTTCGGTGATAGTCCACGAGGACTTCCAAACGTGAGAAGAGTATGCACACCGGTGTTATGATCATTCCTCAATGTCCATATTGCTGTTGCATTATAGCGTTGCATAGAATGGAAATAGCGAATATAATAAGAGTAGCTGTTTAAACGGTTCTCTTGTAGCACATTATTCGAATGGGTGCCTATATGATGTAGTACATCAAGACCCTCGTGACAATTCCAATTGATTTAAATCTAGGCTCGTCTAAACCACTTATTCATGAAATAACAGCTTTAAATCTTATCAATGTAAAATTTACGTATCTTTGAATCGAACACGTTAATAATAGGCTATGCAATACGATTTTTAAGAGGATAGACATTATTACTGTTCTAGTACTATATCTCATCCAGATTTGGATATCCAGTGTGATCACATTTAGACCATAGGTAATACACATTTTTACCATGTATACAATAACACGTTCATCTGATATTTGGATTGATTCAGGTGTCTCGTGATGTATAAAAAATAAAATATTCAATACATTTATTTGTTTCAGGATGAGAAGAACCAGATTCTGACGGTCAACGCCTGGTTGGAATCGGTGTGTATACTATTTATATGGTTTAAACATATTTTATTCAAATTGAATGAGGATGGGTAAACAATCTGTAAAGCTTACTTTAATACCGTTCCTCGGCAAATAATACATATCCTGCAATATACATTTGCTTAATCAAGGTAACATTGAAGTATATATATATATAAAGTAAATGTTGGTACATGCATATATTTCCTACGTTTTGGGACCAACTTCCAGAATTGTTTCGACAACACATTAATTAATGCAACATATTGAATTTTTAGAAATGCTAACTCTGTTCAGAGCTTAAATCTACGAAATTTGATAAAGAAATCATGGCCATATTGGAGAATATGTAAGAGTTACATCCACACTTTCCGAGGTGTATCGGTCAATATCCCTACAGTTTTGGTCGTGGGGCCTCC
>JAULBP010102687.1:0-10750 GCA_032355345.1 Lepetodrilus pustulosus
TGGTTTGAGACTCCAGTGTATCCTTCCATAAAGCTGTCTTGCTACCGGCAGAGAACACTATTGTATCTTAGTGGATAAGAGAGCTTCGTGAAAGGATACCGAGTATTCCGTCCATCGCACCACCGTATACTGTTGGGATGTTGTACGACTGCGATCTGCCCTGGAGGTGTACCGCACGTCTGTATACATTACTGACAAACACAGCCACACCATGCTGATCCGTCTCGTGGTATTCTCATACATTCTAGTTCGCTAAAGAAGGAACCAGGACAATGAATCTGCAATAGAACGAATATATCCGGTATACACTGAAGACAGAACGGCGTTGACCTTAAGGTATGGATCCCTGTGGCGTGGCCAGCAATAAATACTAATACCTATTAAGTTATTAACCATGTTGAGTTACGATAAATACTGTAAACCATGGCCTAGTATAGTCTGAGTTGACGACGTTGATCGATCTCAGCGCGGTGCATTGGTTGCACAACTGTGCTCGCGGTCCGACTCTCGTTACCGTGCAAAAACAGAAATTGATTGAAACGAATAGCAGACAGATTTTGTGTGTGAGCCGAGCGAACCTGTCCTTCAATACTGTTCTTACATGTTCTCATTACGCTGTCACTGATTGAATTGTACGCCTTGTTACACGTCCGGTGCATGCAGCCTTTGAGAATTTAATATCCACTCGAGGCAGTCAAAGTAAGATGCAATGAATTTTAGCAGTTGACAGAATACTTGTGATAGCACCATTTAATTTACAATTAGCGTTGACAACGAATGTCTTATATATAGCTATAGCGTTCTTAACTACCCTCTACTATCCTTAAATAACCTCTACCTACTGTTCCCAACCACCAGGAACCACGTTTCCTACAACGATCCTCTATGGCTTGTTCTAAAAGATCATCACTTGCTCAATGGCCATGTACAACGCTTTCTCAGTGGCCATGTACAACGCTTTCTCAATGGCCATGTACAACGCTTTCTCAGTGGCCATGTACAACGCTTTCTCAATGGCCATGCACAACGCTTTCTCGATGGCCATGCACAACGCTTTCTCAATGGCCATGCACAACACTTTCTCAATGGCCCTTCACAATACTTTCTCAACGGTCCTCTACAAATATTCCTAATGCCCCAGCTTAAAATTTTCTAAACTGCGCATCTTAATGTGTCCCTATAACGGTCCATCACCGTTGTTTTCATATTGAATTTTACCCTATCCAACGCTACACAAAACGCTCGAAAAATACTCCAACTTTTAAAGGAAGTCCTCCCACAATGTGACGTCAACTTCACGACCCTTATATATTTTTAAAACGCCCCACATTATGTAATTTATTTTCTATACGGCCATATAAGACCATCTACAAACATCATCAAAAGCTAGCTATGATGTCCTGAGTAGATAGTCTAAAGAAATGTATGCGCTGTGCTGCAACATTAATAACATCCATCCACGATCGTTTTGAACGGCTCTTCAAAGGATCGCTATTTAATCCAATTCAAATTTTATTACTGCATTTGATTTACCAACAAAAACGCTTTAGAACATATTGAAGGGAATACCATTAGGCTAATTTCATTGCTTTGTAAGACCACCACTACTATTGTATTAGCTATCCATATCCTGCTTATTAATTCTATCCTATCTCAGTCTCTATTCCATGTCGAATATCTTGTTTGACTTTCATAGTGAGACTAGATTGCATGTTTAAGTCGCGTATCATTCACAATCCTCTGAAGCACTTGCTCAGCAGTATGTAATACCTATTGACAGCCATCCATGTATAACTACTATTGACATCCATTCAAATATACAAGTAACTCACTATATTGACTATCCATCCACATGAAAGCTATCGGTTAAATCAAGAATAGTCCTTGCGTGTAAAGTTAATAGGATCAAGAGCGTAATTGCATTCATTTTCTGATATTATTATATACTGTGATGTAAAGTAAATGAAAGTCATGACCTCTACTGAATATTATTGGTAGGGATACAAACCTGAATTGATATTATTGGTTTTATTCTCTCACGCATGAGATACTTACAAAAATATCCCAAACCATGTTTTCATAGATCCGTAGAACAACGATATTATTTGAGTATTTTTCTTTCTGTAAGCTTTGTGTTTGTAATGGAGAATAACCAGCGTCATCGGATCTACTTGTGTTGATGTTGACTCGTTCAGTTGACTGGATTTGTTTGGCCATGTCCCGTTTGTCAACTGACCACTGCTTATTGTTATTGACCGCGGATGTCCAAGAGAAGGATGGCTATTTTCTGGACGTTGATGAAGTGCTCTTCACTGCTCTCGTCACTGCTCTCACCACAACTGTATGTCCAGTCAACGCGCTGCATGGTCAGTCGTCACGCATCTCTTCCGAGCCTGTTTCTTTGTAGACAGGAACCAGCAAGCAAAACGCAGATCGCTAGCCATTTGATCTAGTACTGAACACAACGAAGGTATTAGAAAGTCAAACAAACCTAGGCAAATACTCCAATGGCTGAGAGCCTTGTGACAAACGGGGAAGAAAAGCCGCAATGGTTTTGATATATCATAGGCTGGAATAGATAGTACTGTGAGGATTGCAGAAGGCATCAGTCACAAGTAACCATGTTTTACAAAGGTCTCAAATCCGCAAGAACCCAAACATTCATGCATTGTCCATGCACTTTATTTGCAGAATATTCTAAATTAAAACTCTTCGATAAAACCGCGACTGTTTTCAATTTGAATTGGAATACCTCTGAGTTATCACTTTTAGATTTAATCTTCAACCCATCATTTAGAAGAAATAAACCAACGGTATACCATTGCAATGATAAACCCATCATTTAGAAGAAATAAACCAATGGTATGCCACTGCAATTGTGAGGAACCGTACCGCCTCCCCCAATTGATAACCTCCCATCTACACACCCCTCCTCTCCCCTCTCCCCTCTACATATCAACATTAGGCCTACCATCTAGATAAATGTTCATAATTATAACCTGAGACAGCGACAGTCTATTCTGCATTTTCTCAGTATCTTATTACTCCATTGAAGTTATTGTGTTCAAACACACGCTTCTGTGTTGAGAGTTAGCTGGGTCTTAATCCGTCTTCTATATACGACCTGCAGGTCTTTCTACCAGTGTCCAATTCACACCCTCAGTTCCTGAGATAACTCTCATCCACAGTTCCTGAGATAATGACTTGTTGTAGAGGGAGTTAAATCAATGACGGATCTGGGGTACAACGGGGCAAACTCGGGGCAACCTCGGGGCAAACTCAGGAAAACCTAAATGCCAGTGAGAGGCAGGTACTGCAGAGATCCGTCAGGACCCTTCGATCAGACAGTGTCAGGAAATGTCTCGTCAATTCTGACATGTTCGAACCGGCGCTTGTTAGTTTTTTGTTAAGCATATTGTATCCTTTCACGCGATTCCTGTCGACTGTGAATGCCACTTCCACAGGGAAAGTGACAGTTTCAATCTTCTTTATAAGAATAAGTTTCAAAACTGATTAAATATCGTTTTCAATGACAGACACACTTCTAAATTATATTGAATTCACGTTAGATGGCAGTCTGAAAGATGTATATTAAATGAAGTATATACCTGGAGCTAAGTTGATGTATATTCCTTTTATTGTGATATGCTGAAAACCATAATTTGCAAAATATCACATCCGGTTTATTTGATTATATACTTCTGTGTGCTGTTTTTCAGAAATATCTAGTAAGTAATTGAAGGTCTGTGTTTGTCGTATTCTCTGGAAATTAGCATAGTAGAGTGGTTGAAAGAATGTGTGGATATCCAGGCCATTATGTACTAGCGGAAGTGAAAATTTCAACACCAGTTAGGCTATTTTATAAAGAAATATTATCTAATTAACGTTTTACATATTTTAGGAATATGGGAGGTGAAGGTCAATATTTGGACGATATCCATTCCAGGCAGACGAGCACTGTAACCACACAATCTTCCATTACTGACAATGACTAATAATGTGATAATTGATGGGTTACGTTCCCACTGTTTAGTGCCTGTGTTACGATAAGAAGAGCTGTTGTAGCCTACAATGTGTTGCCATAAATACCAACAAAAGACAACATCAACACCAGACATTCACAAAATATCGTGAATTCTCCAAATTTCTGAAATAATTAATATAGATAACACAGTGCATGATGCTATGCATATACCACGTGTAGATAACATTGTCTACGACACGTGGCCTATGTCAGTGTTGCTAGAGTAGGTGTATTGGCGACGTCAGGGTAGCTCTGATCTGAGGACGCATTGCGCCTGAGTATAACACTGGTTCCTGTCCGGAGTTGTGACAAGAGCGTCCATTGCTGTCCATCTGATCACTACCCCGTCCTTGACGTCATAGGGGACGGTGCATAGTGTATACAGACTGTGCATAGTGAATACTAGTATATACAGACTGTAGTTCATATTATCAACAGTCACTAATTTTGTATACTACTGGGGCGGTATCCTATAAACAGCTTAAGTTTTAATTGACTTAAAGACATACTATCACAAAGTAAATTCACTTGACATACATATAATTATGTTTGTACTTTCAAAAACCTTTCTACCGCTGTACGGTAGGCAACATTCAATTTCAACAAACTGCTTTGGATGTTGCTGTTTATATACCAATCTGAACAATCTTAGTTGTTTGTCCTTCTTTATATTAACGCAAGGGGACATAACTCTCCAATGAGTATGACGAACGAACTACGATTGCTTCATATATCATGAATACATCAAATACCAGATAATTATTAGTCAGGACTAAGAATTATTATAAAATATGAAATTTATTATTAATATCAAGTGTCGGGGACTTAGTATACCAGTATATAACAACTTTTAGGAGTACAAATCAAACGTAAATAGTCTCAGACAGAAATCCGTGTGGCCATTATCTGTGGCCAATCAACTGTGATAGTATGCCTTTAAGTCAGCAATACAAATCTTAGTTATCAACCTATTTTGACCACGTTTTCTGTATTTGGCTTAGCTAAACATTATTGAATCTATGTCTAAAGCTTCAGACTAATCCAATATAGAAAACCTGGTCAAAATGTGTCGCAAAGTTAGTATTTTGCTGACTTGATAGGATACCGCCCCTGGAATATATGTACATTCAACGTCTGTAATAATTGGTACACCAGGGTATCCTTTTACGAAGCTCTCTTATCCACTATGTACTAAGAGACTGGTATCGCTCGCTTTGCCGATTGCTAATACACTGCTAAGAGAGCGCTACCAGTCTCTTAGTGGATAAGAGAGCTTCGAGAAAGGATACCCAGGTTAATACGTGTGTGTCACGTATTTCCGGAAAGCACTAGCAATACCGAGCTACCTAAATAACTTTTCTCTTTATACATTCTAGCCAACCTGCTATTAAAATTAGTACAATTTACATAGCCAAGAATCAACCGTGTAATGCAAATTCCAGAGTCGCCCTTTTACATGTTTTCCTCTGTGACTTTGACCTCTGGGTCCGTGATGCTGTCTCGAGGCCTATATATATATATATCACCTCTGTAAATTACCAAAGTGAAAGTAGATTCATAGTCTTCACCAACGTGACCACATGGACCGTTTTCTCATATCGGCAAGACACGGTTTCATTTGGTGGACTGGTTTACTGTCGCCGTCGACATTAAGTAACGCTTATAGGAATGGTCTGCACTATCTGACTTTCACCAAGACGTCCGTGAACAACTACTCATTTCTAGACTCGCCAACTCTCTTCTCTGTATTTCAACTGACTAGTGTAGTATATTATCTGATAACTCTGCATATGTCGACGTTTAGCGTTATATTTGTAAATGGCCGGCACGAAATTAGGGTAATTCTGTAGATTCGGTCAGAGATTGATGTACTTTTTAATGCGCATCAAATAAATGCGACTACATACCGGGCGCATTCTTCCCATTAATATCATGATCACATTAATTTCGTTATTTACAGTATTGTCCGCTTGTTTACGGTCTCGATGTATAGAACACGCCAACACCAGATCTACACACACCTGAGAATGTCACCAAGTAGACGTGATTGTGCTCTACTGAACAGTGGTCTGATATGAACACAACACTACGTAGAGCAATAGGAGTATGTTATGTTCTTAATAAGACTTTAACATCACGTCAAACACATTATTAAACCTATTTATCTCATCCGGACATTGAAATGACATGATCACGTTTTGTTCACCAAGCCGGGATATAGAATTCAGGAGGTCACTCTGTCAACCAATCCGGACACAGAATTAAGAGGTTTAGACCTCCCTTTCCAGGATCCAATTGACCTCATAAAGGATTACAAACTTTGCTTTGTAACTGTCTATTGTAGCTGTGCTAACCTGACGCTGACTGACAACGAACTTTTTATCGGTCGGTAAAATTAGATCACCTGGATACAAAAGAGATTATCAGATATTAGATGCTTCTCATGAAATGACGGAAGTGTCTCACCAAAGACTTTTATTACTGCCTACAGCCCTCGATCTATCCAGACTGACTAATTCGTTCAGCCTCGATTATATCTTGTGTGTAGTGGAAACTACCTAACGATTGATAATGATTAGTTGTGTGGACGATATAATCCTACTGCGCAACTGTTAATTAGTCGTAAGCGGCCAGGCCTTCTGTTGTACATATTGGAGACGTGTAACTAGGCCCCTCTCAGTGAGTACATCAAAGCATGTCAGAAAGTAGATCCGGAACTAATACTTCATATCACGCCCTGCAGAGTGTTCATTGACCTGTTACATGTAAGAACTGAACGCTTACCCCTACGAATATCAATTCTTCCTGATTCAGATACTTATTCAGAATAAGGTACGGTATGGACGTCTTAGCCCTACTGTTGAATGTTCCTTACTCATCTACTTCCTGCCGCTTTCAAGTATTCAAGTGGGCACTGCTCAGTGGAACTAATCACCGTGCTGCAGTTATGTGATGTCATCATGTTCAGAAAAGAAGGTATACTTACCACGTAACATACACCTTCGTGACTGCATCTGTACTTACTTACACAGTACTACACTATCAAACATGCTAGCATGACCTCTAAATTACACTATCAAAGATGCTAGCATGTCCTCTACAGTACGACAATCAAACATGCTAGCATCACCTCTACAGTAAACTATCAAAGATGCTAGCATCACCTCTATAGTACACTATCAAATATGCTAGCAATTAAGAAGCGACTTGTAGTAAATTAGTATATTCTCAGTAGATATAATATAGTGTATTTGTGTTTGTTTGTATTATGAATTATAGTAAGTTAGATATAGTATATTCTCCTTAGATATAATATAATGTATTTGTGTTTGTTTGTTAATTGTTTAAAGTTTAAATCAAATAATAATATTATATATAAATGCTGATTAACTGTAAAGTTAAAGGCTAATAAAGAATTGAATTGACTCTAAATTACACTATGAAACATGCTAACATGTCCTCTACAGTAGACTATCAAACATGCTAGCATCACTTCTACAGTACACTATCAAACATGCTAGTATGACTTCTACAGTACACTATCAAACATGCTAGCATGACCTCTACAGTACACTATCAAATATGCTAGCATGGCCTCTAAATTACACTATCAAACATGCTAGCATGACATCTACAGTAGTACACTATCAAACACATGCCAGCATGACCTCTAAATTACACTATCAAACATGTTAGCATGTCCTCTACAGTACACTATCAAACATGCTAGCATCACCTATACAGTACACTATCAAACATGCTAGTATGACCTCTACAGTACACTATCAAACATGCTAGCATCACCTCTGTGGATAATGGAACTACTTTCTGGTCGTTCATTAGGTCATCCTTGAAGATGGAATATTACTTTGGACAAAGAGGTTAACCAGCTCTTGAGGGATGCCTGGCCTGGGCAGACTTTCAAACTCAGATATTAAAGTATGGACAATATTGATTTGGCGAATAGAATTTGTCTGATGTTGTTGGTTGCTTGGAGTCGAAATCAATGTCACGTGACCAATGCACTTTATGAAATACGGCAAAAAACGTCATAAAACTCTCAGAGGAACTTCATATATTTAAAAGAAACATATTTCAGATTTAATTTAATTATTTGTTTAATAAAAGTAAAGATTCATCACCGTATGAAAACTGGAAGTTATTCTTATTTAATATTTGACAATGAGAAAATACAATTTTCGCCATCCTTTCCTATCATAAATAGGAAATATATAAATTGATGATTTTTGTCTTTTTGTCAGATAGAAATAAGTATCGTCTTACATAATTGCCAATAGGTTATATATAAGTTTAAATTCACTTCCTGTCAAACGTGCACATACTACTTCCTGTAAAAGCACCGTGCAAACACACTATATGGTGGAAGAGGTTAACACATAGAGGGAGAGGCCATCACACACAGAGGGAAAGGCCAACACACAAAGGGAAAGGCCAACATACAGAGGAATATGCCAACACACAGAGGGAAAGACCAACACACAAAGGGAAAGGCCAACATACAGAGGAATAGCTAGGCCAACACATACAGAGGGAAAGGCCAACACACAGAGGGAAAGGCCAACATACAGAGGAATATGCCAACACACAGAGGGAAAGATCAACACACAAAGGGAAAGGCCAACATACAGAGGAATAGGCCAACACATACAGAGGGAACGGCCAACACACAGAGGGAAAGAATATCACACACAGAGGGAGAGGACAACACACAAAGGGAGAGGCTAACACATAGGTAAAGACCATCAGACACAGATGGAGAGGCCATGACACACATAGAGAGAGGCTAACATACAGAGGGAGATGTCATCGCACCCAGAGGGAGAGGTCATCAACACCCATACAGAGAGGTCATCACACACAGAGGGAGAGGCTAACACACAGAGGGAAATACCATCATACACAGAGGGAGAGGCCATGATATACATATAGAAATGCTAACATACAGAGAGAGAGGTCATCACAGCCAAAGGGAGAGGCCATCACATACAGAGGGAGAGGCTAAAACACAGGGAAAAGCCAATACAAACAGAGAGTGAGGCTAACACACAGAGGGAGAAGCCAACACACCGAGGGGATATGCTAAAACACAGAAGGAAAGGCCAATACAAAGAGAGGGTGAGGCCAACACACAGACGGAGAGGCCAATACAACTGAATACGTATGTGTATAGGCCATGGTCAGCTACGCGATCCTTTGTAATTCAATTTGAATTGACCCCAGAATGTGTTAGGTTAATTGAAGACATGCCTCCTACAGGTTGGATTAACTAGCGATGTAACTGTACTTCCGTCAACAGTCAGTGCATGATGCAGATCTAGCCAGACAACGTGGCAACCTGGTCTAGCTCTACATGTTCTGCGTGTGTATGTGTGTGAACGTGGCTGTATATGTATGTGTAACAACATGGTTGGTATTACTGCATTAACCACAGACACACTACCAATGGCTCTTATGAGAGAAGAGCAATGCAAATATATAATCTATAGTGACACATTGAAGTCGAAATTGTTATCCTACAGTATGATAACATTGTTGTCCTACTGATGTCATCTCCTGTTGGGGCCAGTATCGGGTGATACAGCTTTCCCCTGTAAATAGCATTGTATAGGAACCGCTATGTTACTTTCTCCTTGAATACCACTTTATTCAGCTAGTGTAATTGATTCCGAATAGATGGTGGATCGCTGTAAGAGTTCATAACTACGTCCTACTTAAACCTAACTATTGCACGCCAAATCCATGGGTTCTCCTTTACACGTGTACTTGAGTGTGTTGTCACAGGGAATTTAAATCTAGCGAACTTTCCTATGAGCAATTTGACCAATAGATTTACGATCCTAGAAGAAGATTGTTTTTTACGAAGACAGCCACCAGGAGAGAGCAAGATGGATTTAGCGCGGCAATCTCCTCCGACGTTCAGGAGCCAGGTTCAGACATAACGCTGTAGACAGTGTGCTAGATGTGCATGTACAGGACACGTGCACTTCATGAAGCCCTCGTCTACAGAATTTAGAATCTACTTTCGACCTGGCAAAGCCGTATTAAACATGAGTGATGTTTCTGTAGAAGAAATCATCTTGACAATAAGCGCCCATGTATTGGATCCACAATAACGAATCACGTGATGTCGTGAACACCCACAGATAAATGTCAATAGAAATATCGAATACTGGTAGTTATCTCTCTTCGGTCATCGATAAATGTCTGCGAGATCAATGAACATGCAATAGTGTGGACAATTCAAATACTAGTAACTGACATCTGATGCCATGTTCTAGAAAATATTAGAAACGAATTCATATAACACATACTGAAATACGCGTATTTCTATGAACGCCCAGGTACGTTAATACAGACATATTCAGCAGTAAAAAACACTCAAACTATCTTTAAAGTAATCAACTAATGGCAGTGTCATCATACACCTATTTACTTATATACACGCTAGCATACACCCAGATATACTATGGACATTATGCTGAGGTTAGGATCTGACGTAACTTGTAACTGTCATGACGAAGCTGTTTATTACGTCTATACATATATCATCTATGAACGACCATGCTCTACTGACAGCGAGAACACAACAGTCTGTGTTACACGCTGTCACACTACGAGGGTTTTCGTATGTTCAGCATTATACAGAATTTTATTGGTGAGGTTGCAAAACGGCAACTTCCAAAATGGTACAAATGTTCAATTTAG
>JAULBP010102698.1:0-10747 GCA_032355345.1 Lepetodrilus pustulosus
TCAAATATTTGGTGTACTTTCAGGCACCAAAATGATTCAGTAGTGTATACCTTTAAGGTACCATTTTCCCACCACATATTAAAATAAATGACGTCACAAATGATAGGTACTGATGCATGATTGTATTATCTTTCATTTGATATATCACAAGTGAGTGAATAAATGATCTTCATGAAATAGTGCGCGGCATCAGAACGTGAAATAGAAATTGGATGGTACCTCTCAATAAGGGTCCCAAATGGGTAGTTCGTAGCAATTTCTTTTACGTTAACAAGTGAATTAGCTCTTAGGACACCATGAGGCTTCAAAAACAGTTGGCTGTGCTAAATAGCAGAAGAGATGCACGAGGGACATATCTGACCGATGACCTACTAATTAAAATATCTTCCTTTTCCCAGCCAATATGCGCGCCATCTTGGATTTCATGACGATGACGTCATCAAACTATATTTTTCGATGGTTATATGGAATGGGTGGTCAAATTCCTAACTGCATGCCAATTTTCATGTTCATAGGCATGTTAGAAGTTAGTTACAACGTGTATCTGTTATCCCTACCCCTATTTAACTAGGCCAATAATTGCCATCGTGGGACCCAATTTCAAAGTGCTGAGAAAAGTTTTGCCCAAACCCCAGGAATGGGAATTTTTTTCTGAGACCCAGTGGGGTGTATTGATTAAAAAAAAAATAAAAAAAAATACAAAAAAACATTTTGCCATTACTTTTTCCCCACAAATGTTAGGTTTGGTGGTAATACTACCAGACTATAAACCTGCGAGCACCTGCTGGTACTGACAGACCAAGGATATTGCTGTTTGGTACTCAATATGATGGTTTAGTACTAACATTGGAGCGCAAGTGGTCTACATAATTCAGAGTACAGTAACATGGTCACGTTCTTTGGTGGATACTATCACAGTATACAATATTATACTAGCTGTAGGACAGTCAAATGAAATTTGTTTCATAATATAGTAAAACATAACAAGAAAAAAATATCTGTAAAGTTAATATTTTTATTGGGAATTTCAAGGTACAGTATGTCCATTTTCTACCCAACAGTCACCAACTTCAACTCTCTTCACTCCACAGTAATATGAGGAGGCTGAAGTAATATGATGACCACAGTGATATTGATGACGCTGAAGCTGTGGGTAGAGCCCAGAGGGTGAGGCATGTCCACGTAGAACACTCACCAGGGCTGGTACTTACATACTGTAAAATTACGACATTCCATGTAAAATGTAGAACTAGTTTAGACGCATATATACTCAACAAAACTAATTAAGGGCCAATAGCCTTTTTTTGACATACAAATTTAGCTTTATATCATTATAACACACTCAAATAAAATTTAAGTGCCTTAGGAACATGTAAGTATCTTGGCAGCCTATAGACTAATAGGCCCATATTATCTAACGCGGTTTAGAGTAGACCTGGATTAAAGTTAGTCTTGGTTTACGGAAACCCAGACTCTTGGTTTAGCAAAAATTATAGTATAGAAAGTAAGCATACCAAAACCAGGTCCAGACTCGGTTTCAAGTAAACTGCTTTCCATAATACCGTGTTAAGGTTAAACTCGCGTTTTAGAGCTAAACCTGGTCCAGACCGCGTTCGATAATATGGGCCAGAGTGTATTGCGCAGTATTCTATATTTAAAATAATATGCCGATCTATATTTAAATGGGGGAACACTGTAGTTTTAAATAGGCGATGTAGCGTTATACATTTAGGGTAGATTTTTCATATGTGTTTGTTAAGTGCTAATATTATGTAGATAAATAAAATAAATATTTTTAAAATATTGAAAATGCTTGCAAGTAATCAAGTACATGCACTTTATTGTAGGGAAATTGTAGAATGTTTGTTAAATTTCAGTATAACAAAGTCCAAACAGGTATTCATTTTATTACTTTATTGTAATTAAGTGTCTCATCGAGCTCCTCGCATTTTTAATTATTTTTTTTGCATTGTGTGTGTGTGTGTGTGTGTGTGTGTGTGTGTGTGTGTGTGTGTGTGTGTGTGTGTTCGTGTGTGTGACTTAATTTGAGATGTAACGGTTTCGCAGCGGGAGCACCTCACAGCGAAATACGCCATTTGTAAAATAGACAGATTATTAATCGAGTCTATTTAGATCTCACCTATCCTGCATTTGGGGTGAGTGAGTGAATATGGAGTTTAACGTCGCTGTGGGAATCGTTCACCCATTTGCGACGATCCTGCATTTGGGGATAATATTTGTATTCGATGAGCTTCAGCTAATGTAATGAATGTACATAGCGATTATCCCTAAACGCAGGATATAGACGATAATTATCTAAAGACATGAGGTTATGATATTGTATCTTTATCATGTCAAGCTTAAAGGCATAATATCACAGTTGATAGGCCTGTATAATGGACAAACGAACTTCGATCTGAGACTAATTACGCTTGATGTATCCACCCGAAAGTTGTTATTTACTGATGTACTTTGTCCCCAGTACTCAGTAGTTAACAAAATATTAATGTTTTATATGAATATATGGGAACGTTCCGCTAATTATCTCGTCTTTGATGCATCAGCTGATCTAGGAAGGAATTCTAAAAAAAAGTATAGTTGTTTCACTTTGAATTCTAAGAAAATCCGGTTGTTTCACTTTGAATTCTTCAAAAATGTATTCGTACCACTTAAGAGTTATGTCCCTTTGCATGTATATGAATAACAGCAATAGGTAATACGACCACATTCAGGTTGACGACAGCTGGTTAATACACTCGGTTCAAAGTATTGGTGTTGCAGTGCAATGTTGTCTATCATACAGCGGTGGAAAGATTTTTGAAAGTACAAACACGATTTTATGTATGTCAAGTGAATGTTCTTTGCAGTTGTAGCTAGTCCAAAACAACCATAAATATCTGTGATATTATGCCTTTAAATTACCTCTTTATAACGGAAATGAAACAACGTTAAGAACAATTCTTATTCAAAATTGTAAATATATATTAAATACCATTGATTAGCTTTTCCGATTGTAATGTGTCCAAAACTGCCATAAATATCTGTGATTGTATGGCTTTAAAGAGGTCTTGTCCGATGTAGAACTCCATTTTTGAAATTATATGTATTTCTATATTATATTTTCAAGCTAAACAGTGGAGGGATTCCGAAAGGGACTATCCCAGCGAACTGTATAATATATTGCCATACGTATTTATAACTGTTGTATCTGCCAATGACATAAACCATTAATTAAATAATCATACGTTCTATGGAATTGCAACCCAACTGCTCTCTATTTCGATATGTATACAGACGTATGTTTATATTCAAAGTTATAACTGACATGCTTCTACAAACATCGTATGCATTGCAATAACAATAGCATGTTTCAATAATATTCCTTAACCGGATGCCTTACATACATCTGAACCTAGACCCTATTCCTTTACCAGTCAATCATACTTTGCTTACCTAATTATAATGCTACATGTATATAATGCACCTGTTGTTGGAATTATATCAATGCTAATGTGTATGCCTATCTATGCACTGCTGTGCCATAGAGTTAAATACGGTGTTGTGCGCATTATTGTATGATCATGTAAAACATGGCAATTTAGGATTCTATATCGTGATGATTTGTACAGCACTTCTGATCCAGTCAACGTCGTCTTCTAGCTCATTCGGCTTGTGAAATTCTTGCGAAGTCTGCATACTTGTGTTCAGCATACTAGAGGAAGGGTAAACCATAATTAGTATTCTGAATACTAACAATACGAATCTGACATGTTACAGGAACGATGACAACTGATATCAACACTTTCGGATGGCCATTGCGTTTCCGCGATAAAGCGCTGCCTTTCAACGAGGCTATTATTTTAAAGCCACGGTGTCAAACGAGCACGCGTTACCATTGCCATTGGAATCTGGAATGCACATCTTTCAGTAACATGCGTTACCGAGGTGTTACATTTGAAAAATCTGACCTGTTGTTGAAATGCTAGAGATGACAAGATACATTGTTGTCGACACAGCTATTGTTTTTGAAAGCAGTGCTATTGTTTTCACGGTATTCTATTATTCTAAGGGGTGTGTTAACAGTATGTCATACATTAATTGATGCAAATCAAGAAGAAAAACATCTTGTGTGGAAGAAGCGTGATCAACTATTACATAGTGCACCTTAGTCTACCTCTGGGTCTATTAATAACTGAACATGGTTGTGAACATAGTTATCAACACGGTACACACTATATCAGCACCACTCACAACTGATTTGCAAGGCAACATCCTTTACACCGCGTGATATCGCTTCTTCGCCCAAAGTCTTAGTGCAGCTTTGTTATTTCGTCATTTCAGGCATACAATCATACAGCAGAGAGTTAAAGTCGCTTTGGACAAGTTATTAGCTGCACATTCCATTCACTTGACATAGACACACTCATAGGTTCACCTCTGTATGGCCGACACAATTCCACTGCAATCACCCGATATAGAACTTTGTATCGAGTGTACGTAAACGTTCGGTAAACAACCTGAATATGGTTGGATTTGTTTTTGGATATTTTTGGGGGATGTTGTTGCTTCATTATATTAATTCAAGGGGACATGCTACGACTCAGTGTAAAAGGGAAGCGCCTGCATTTACTTAGTTCCATTTACATTTAGTAACTCTATGAACATGTTTGCATTTATTGTCGCGCAATCAAAAATACATAAACATAATTATGGACATATTGAAAACCAGCGGGGCGTGTGGAAATGTAGCTTATTGTCCAATATATTATTGTGTGTCAAATATATATCAAATGTACGTACTTTCAGGTAAAGCTACGTGCGACCATTACATGTCAACACATCGTGTGTGTATATGCTTTAAAGTAACGATGATACAAATGTTAGAGCAAGCTGATTTGAAATAATGTTATTTGTTTACTTGTGTGTCCAGGAATATTTTACTCAATATATATATATTTTTTATCATGATGCTACTGAATTGGTCCCGCATGCTTATGGCATAACACACGTTGATGTGATAAGCGACAGATTAGCATTGATATGGTCTAGATTAGCATTGATATGGTCTAGATTAGCATTGATATGGTCTAGATTAGCATTGATATGGTCTAGATTAGCATCGCCGAACCCATTTCCGAATCGGCGACGTTATCAGAATCGCTTATGTCTTGCTAAATGTTTTGGGAGTATTTAAAGTTACGGTTTGGAGATTACGAAACAAATATATCTTGTATTATTGCAGAGTTCTCAGACATTTGAACACATTTGAACACGTTTGAACACGTTCTGGGCGTGAATCCCTCCGTGGTGCCCATACCTAGTGGCGCTGCATACACGCAATCACGCAGACATCTAAATTATATTCGAAAGGATGATGTATTTTAAACGAGACATCCTCACTGCGTCCGCGATTTACTTCTTTAAATGACGTTGCAGATTACGATTGAATTGATAAGGGCAGACAACTCGTGGTGTGCATTTCTGCCAGTGGCTGACAGTGACGGCCATTTTAACGCAAATAACATTTGATCAGCATCCGGTCGTTCGCGTCACGTGCCAGACCGCCATTTTTCTCGCCACTAACTTTTTTACTTATCTCGGAGAAGAATTTGTTGTTGTTCAGTCTTTACACCGTGGCTGTCACTTTGGTGAAGCAACGTTAGCGTGAGATTTCTGACACGTCCAGGTGTTAATAACATACCGTCTAGTCGCTCCGTTTTTCGCGAGCCTCACGTGCTTTATGATATATCTGTACATGCATTTTATTTGAAAGCATGCAGGTGATATACTGTTCTCGTTGAATAATTGCTATATTAAAACAAGAACTGTCCGTATGCATTAAGGACTTACAAAATAATGGACACACACATTTCTATCTGAGACTATTTACGTTTATATTTACTAATGCACTTCTCCCCCAACACTCGATAGTTCGCAATGTTCATATTTTATATGAAATAATGTTGCGGAACATTAATTGTCTTGGATGCATCAACTTGTCTATGAGGGTAACCTAGTCGTACTACTTTGAATTCTTAGAAAACGTAGTCGTACCACGTTGAGTTATGACCCTTTGCATGAATATAATTAATCAAAAATACATACGACAATGCAGGTTGGCGATCGCCGGTCAATACACCATACAGCAGTGTAAAGGGTTTTGGAAGTACAAACTTGACTTTATGTATGTCAAGTGAATGACAACTATAATATATATAATACGAGAATACCACTGGCGCCATGTTTGCGGCGGAAGTGATGATGACATTGTTGCGGTTAACGCACTAGTGTCGCGTGTGTTCTTTTGTATGCTCGAAGGGCAATGTGTATTCCAATGCGGAAGTACATGTAGTGTTATCAATTAAAAAAAAAAATCACGGAACATTATATCAGATCTCGTCCCTCAGTGTAACGATATGACACTGAACAGCTGCTGAGGTGATGATCATGATGCTTCTGGCAGAAACAATGCTTATTCTTTGCTGGTTGATTTTGTTTTCTAGGTCATGATGCTAAGGCATAGTATCACATATTTCTTTATGGGTGTTTTGGACTAAGTCTTAGCTACAACTGCAAAGTACATTCACGTGTCATACATACAATCATGTTCGTACTTCTAAAAACCTTTCCACCGCCGTATGGTAGACAACATTCTATTCCAACCAAACTATGTATGGCTTTGCAAGTAATACCAACCTGAATATGGTCGTAGTTCTCTTTGCTTCAGTATATGAACACAAGGGGACATCTCTAAAGGGGCATGACGAAATAATTCGTCACCACTACGTTTGATTCAGCTGGTGCATCAAAGGTACGCTAGTAATGCTTCGTAACCTAAATTAATATATAGTATGAAATGTGTGATAACTATCGAGTGTTGGGGAATAGGTACATCAGTAAATACCAAGTTTTGTGCGGACAAATCAAACGTAAGTAGTTTCGGGTAGATGTTCGTTTGGCCATTATCTAAGTCAACAATCTGTGATACTATAGTATGCCTATAATTTATTATTTTGCTATTAATGCAGACGAAGTGCTATCACGAAAACATTGTTGACCTTGTGTTATACTAATACTAAATTATTGCATTTTACATTTAATTGGTTTGCGTCTTTGGTAAGAGACTATTTCCCTTTTCAATTCACTATAAATATACCTACTGATCAGTGCCCCGCTGCTCAGAACGTAGCTACACTAAGTTAAATTGCATGAAACATTTGTATTGCTACAATACTTAGGAACATGGTTGTCTAAAACTAGTGTAGCGATAAAAGTAGGTCGCGCAACCAGACTTACATTTGTAGCAAGTCCTTACAATTTGACTTAGCTACAATTGTTCTGTGCAACGGGACCATGTTTTCCCATTGTAAAAACTGCAAAATCGCCATGTCGTTGTGTGCATGTATACATGTCTCCAGTTATACAACCTGTTCCCGCCCTTGTTGCATTTAACGAGCAATTAACCATGCCGCGTTCACGTACGTGAGCCTTATTCTCACGCAGTATGTCGCAACTGAAATCGTCAAGAACCGACATTCATGCTCCCTTTTCAACATTCCTTCTCGAAATGACACTATCTTGTTAGCATTTTATGTTTTTCTCTCCGAGTGACGAGCATCGCCTCTCCTCCTCTGTTTCACTATGGAATAATGACGTGGACATTTTCGGCGAGGTTCGCATTCTCCGCGGCCGAAGGGTAGTCACAGGCAAGCTAGATGGGTCGTAAATTATAGTCCCCCTCCCGTCGTTCTCGCAATTTAGGTTCCAGTCTGAGAGATGAAGAATGGAGTATATAGCCGATACATATGCTGGGGATTACATTGCTCGGGTAACTGACGATATAACTCTGAAAGAAAGTCGCTGGAACTTCTGGAGAAGCTAGTCTTTGGAGTCGTGTGTATTGGAAGCTAAGATGTTGCATTTAACTAATTGTGTCACCAATTTATTTAATAACAAGACAATAGGAAGCAGGGAGTCTTTAAAGATGACTGGACTTCATCAGCCGCTTTGCTATAAATGTGTTACGTATGCCATCTTTACGTGATGACTCCAGATTGAGAGAGTAATCAAGATTCATGGTGGTAAAAAAATGAAAATTCGATAGCAACTCCTATCATTATTGTCTATTCCTTTTGTACACCAGTGATATATACATGTGTATGTTCTCAAATCAGTGTGTACAGATTCGGGGATTACCACCCACACTGGGTTATTTACTCTGCACAATTTGTGGTTACCATATACTGAGTAAAGTACATGTCTGCAAATTCAGTGTACATATATATCCATCGGATTATTAATACATATGCATACTCGGTGGTTACCATCCACTGAGTTATTAACACGTCAGCAGATTATGGTTACCATTAGTTAGGTTATTAGCATGCCATTCAGGCAGACATTGCTCTTCTGGAACGAAATCATGCTCTCCTGACAGCGAGAACACAACAGTCTGTGTAACACAGACTGTTGTGTTCTCGCTGTCAGGAGAGCATGGAAAGAAACCTGCTCTATCCTATTTCTTACATTGCATCATTTCATGATCGCATCCTAAATTAACTTCTCCAGCCGGTGATGCAAGTTCACCAAGGCAGGTTCGAATCCGAGTTATAAGGTGCGAATATATCTGACTGCGTTATCATGTCTTCGTACATTAAGCCATAAAACGACGTGATTAATGATAAACTAGTGTGTGCATTTGTGTGCTTAATAACCACTTACTGACAATACAAACGAGACTGATAATAAGGCTGTTCACGTGTTTATAGATGAAATCTAGACTGTTCATCTAACTCTCTATCGTCGCCAGCATACGAAATATTGAAAACATATTCCAGCTAGTCTGTACTTTAAATTAAAACATTAGCGAGCGCTATCGAGTAGGCCAATGGTATGTATTCAGACATGTCTGCATACTGTACGAATTAACGGACGGATAGTTATCATATACGACGCGTCTTACGGTTATCTTATGTATTTTTAAAGACATACATTCACGATTTTTAATTTGCATTTTGTCTGTCGCAGCTGTGAAACCAATTTTTAAAATGTAATCACTTAACGTTTTATGTACGTTCGCATACCCCTTCTTTGTGAATTTGAGAATTTATGTAAGTGTTTCCTAACATCCAAGTCGTAAAACATTTGATTAATGTAGACAGAATGTCTTTGGCTTATTCATTCCACACCGAAATTAATATTGCTCGCTACGCAGTCCCTATAGTGCTAAGTATTCCTTCAGATACCAACATGTCTACCGAGGATGTAGAAGCATCCATTGTACTGCTACATATGGCAGACTCCAAGAATGAATAGCAGTTCATTGGAACAGGTAAGTTTTTATAAGCGAAATAATATTCACAGTACTCAAGTACTAATTTAGGAAACTGTACAATGCAAGTGCTGAACTCTGTTCTATATTCTATAGACACTCATGGAGCGTAGAGCATGTGCAATTAAAATCCCAGGTTACGCATTGCAAGTGCTATCTATGAACAGTTATATACAGTTGTGACTGCTCTCTCTCTCTCGCTCTTTCTCTTTGTTCTTTCTCTTTCTTTCGCTCTATCTCTCTCTCTCTCGCACTCTCTCTCTCTTTCTTTCTCTCTCTCTTTCTTTCTTTCTATCTCGCTCTTTCTCTTTGTTCTTTCTCATTATTTCGCTCTATCTATCTCGCTCTCTCTGTGTCTTTCTTTCTCTCTCTCTCTATCCCCCTCTCTCCCTCTCTCTCGCTCTTTCTCTTTGTTCATTCTCTTTCTCTCTTGCTTTCTCTCTCCCTCTCTCTATTTATTTCTTTCTTTCGCTCTATCTCTCTCTCTCGCTCGCTCTCTCTCTCTCGCTCGCTCTCTCTCTCTCTTTCTTTCTTTCTATCTCGCTATTTCTCTTTGTTCATTCTCTTTCTCTCTTGCTTTCTCTCTCCCTCTCTCTATTTATTTCTTTCTTTCGCTCTCTCTCTCGCTCTCTCTTTCTATCTATCTTTCCATCTATCTCTCTGTCTCTTTTTTTCGCGGGCACACCTACCCGCACCCATACCCCCTATAGGTATTGGACTATTTTAGAGGTGTTTGTAGAGGTGGAATGTAGATGGGGTTGGTGTACTCATACTTAATTGTCTTTACTATATGGAACCACGACTGCTATTGAAATTCAACCTTAAATGAGGCTTTTGAAATCCAGATACAATCAGACGCTATTATATTGCCAAATCCATTAAACTAAATGGAATGTCGAAGCGTACATAAAAGTCGTTGTCTTTGTTCAAAGACAGGACAGTTCAATTGACAAGCTTCGTCCCTCGCTATAATATTTATTACACGTTCTCACGAGCGAATTCCGGTGGATGTATGCTACATTGTAAGTTATATTATGTCGAATATCTAGGTTACCTGATTCTATCCGTGCTACCTAATAATACTTAATAGTTCAGTATCGCAGTTGTGTTAATTTAACGAAATCAGGCACATACTGACGGAGAAAAAAAAAAGTAATTTGGACTGGCTACAACCTCATATGACAACGATGATGACTACTGATAGTGATGATACTACTAGTACATGCACTGTAATTGCTACTACTAATATGTGTAGGCCTACACGTATTTATACCCGCCACATTCTATAAACTAATGATACTACTACACATATTTCTACTACTACCACCACCATCACTAATACTACTACTACTACTACTACTACTACTACTACTACTACTACTACTACTACTACTTCTACTACTACTACTACTACTA